>JACSYO010000627.1:0-62500 GCA_016806645.1 Ophiodon elongatus | reverse complement strand
TTGTTCAACAAAATAATATCCTCTAACGCAACATAGTGCCAAAAATAATCTGGGTTATAGCACCCTTGAAAAACTCCTGTTATCGTTACCCTGTGATGTAGATGTCGGCAAGAGACGGCGGGGCCATTATTTCAAGCTTTCCCTTTCTTCTACTTCTCTTTCATTCACGCTGCCTAGGCCCCCGGGTGGTGTTGGTGGGGAGCACGGCGCTCCTCTTTTCCCACAAGCCTTTGCTCTTGCACAACGGGGAGCTGACATGTCAGACGGCGAGCGGCAAGACCAGTGAAGTGGCTCTGAGCACGCACTCCTTCCTCAAGAACGCCAGCGGCACACCGGCGGGTCCACAGCCGGAGCTCGGCAAGCAGCTGGCCCAGGCGCTGATGCTCAAGAGGTCAGCTACTGATGACCTGTGCTTCTGACGGACAGAGAGATCTGTCATACGTTTGTCAACTGGTAGAATAGATATCCACACACTTGGATTAAGATATGGGAAATATGCAAAACACAAGTCATGAATTGGTTTCTTCTGGACATATTTTTAGCAAGATGCAGTGAAACAGGGCGATCAATGTTTTTTTTTTTTTTTCTTAAACACTTTACAGGATGTTCTTTTTTCTTTCATCCTCCGTTCCTCTCACACAACACCTTTAGATTTTCACTCTAAAGTAGTCAGTGAGTTGGCTTTCCCTTTTATACAAAAGCACATTTTCAAGAGGTGAAAAAATATGTGTGTGTATGTGTTTGTATTCCTGTCCAGGTTCCAGGAAGCATGTGGTCTGTGCAGGTCTGCAGGCAGTAACACAGACTGGGCAGAGGTAGGCAAAGCCTGTCTGGTCCACATGGAGGTGGAACTGGCCATCCAGGTCTACCGCATGAGCCGCAACGTGGGCATGGTCCTGTCCCTGCAGAGCATCCAGGTACGAGTCACACACAACCCATGGCTCATATGTCACACCCTCTTGATAACAATCAGGGTAACTATTCTCCTACACTGCCCCCCCTCCCTCCCTCCCCCCTCTCTCTGCCCCTGTCTTATTCTGTGCAGGGCATCGAGGACAGGAATTTACGGGCAGGACATTTGGCCATGTTTCTAGGGGACTACAACCTGGCCCAGGACCTGTATCTGTCCTCAGGTTGCCCAATCGCTGCCCTGGAGGTAAAACACACAAATGCCGGTTCAACAGTTTGTATATAAATATAAACGACATCCAAATATGTTTTGGATGAAAATGCAGATATATTTTTCAATGCAATTTGTAGATTTCTACATTTATTTAAAACAAAAAAATATTTGTGTCTGCGTCAGAAATATATATGTTGCATTTTGTTTACATTTATTTATTTATATATATATATATATATATATATACACACACACAACAACATTTTTGTATCCATTGAAAAATATTTTTTGGAGAGACTCATTTATATATAAATCACAAAATACATTTGTGTATCCTTCTTTTTGCATTCAATAATACTGAGACTGACTACATTAACAACATATAAAAAAGTAATCGTGTATATATAGGATGTCTTAAAAAAAATATAAATAAGTCAGAGTATAGTATGTCATGCTATAATATAGTAAGTATATAGCGTTTTAGCAGTATTGAAGATAACCGTGAAATTTAAGAATGAATATGGATATGTTAATAATACACGTGTGTGTATATATTATAATATATAATATAATATATATAGTGTAGATAATAATATATATAGTGTAGATAATCCAGCACCTCTTTAATCATTTTATAGTACAGTTATACAGTTATGGTCACACACTCCCTCTCCACCTCCCTACACTTGTGTGTTGAGTGTAATCACGCACAATAATTGTGTAATATTTTTTTTTATTTACTGTAGATATTGCGATAACATTGTTATTGTGAATTCTTTGGGCCATGATGACCTTGAAGGTGGAATCTGATATTGTGACAGAATGTCTGTCTTAGATGTTCGTTAATGAATGAATGAATAAATACAAAGCTAAAGATTGTTAATGTATGCTTACATTCAAACCTGTGTGTGTGTGTGTGTGTGTGTGTGTGTGTGTGTGTGTGTGTGTGTGTGTGTGTGTGTGTGTGTGTGTGTGTGTGTGTGTGTGTGTGTGTGTGTTTTAGATGAGGAGAGACCTGTTGCAATGGGACAGCGCTCTTATGTTAGCAAAGAGGTTAGCAGAAGACCAAATTCCCTTTATATCGAAAGAATACGCTGTACATCTGGAGTTTATGTAAGTACACACACACACACACACACACACACCATTCAGTAGAGCTGATTCATCTACACTGTATCTTAAACCTCTCCCACTCTCTCTTTGTAGTGGCGACTATGTGAATGCTCTCGCGCACTATGAAAAAGGCATGACCCACGATAATAAAGTAAGTGCAACATATTTGATCTCAGCTTTTCCACAGTGACGACAGAATGAGAAGTTTGAAACTGTGAGCGTTGTTTCTCTCGACACTTCAGATTCTCTTTATTCTAAATAACGTGTGACCTCACTAGCCGTCCAACGGTGAACTTCCAACACTTCAACCCTGATGGTTTATCGCTTCCTTTGAGGCATTATGTTCTTTAATAACCAGCGGCATGTTCAGTCCACGTTTAGTGTCTGATGCGTCCTCGCTAAAAAAAGCCACACGGTCCCATCTACTGCCGTCTGCTCCACTCCGTCTGTATTTACCAAGAACACCTAGCAGAGTAGTCGGTAGTGGTGATCCTAATGACATGATTACCATAGTACTTACCTTTTGAAGTCTCCTCTTTCCACTGCCCTCGCCCTCCTCCATCTCCCCCGTCGCTGTGCAGTTCCAGGAGCATGACGAGGCGTGTAAAGCCGGTGTGGCCAGGATGTCCATCCGGATGGGGGACATCCGGAGAGGAGCCGCTCAGGCCATTCAGCACCCAAGCAGGGTCCTCAAGAAGGAATGTGGAGCCATCCTGGAGGGCATGAAGGTAGATATCTCGTCGTGTAAACTATATGACATCTGGTGTGCTTCTCGAGCAGTATCGAGCATCAGATCGCGTTTTTGAATGTCTTTTTGTTTCCCCCCCTCTCTTACAGCAATTCTCTGAAGCCGCTCAGCTCTATGAAAAAGGGCAGTATTATGACAAGGCTGCATCCGTCTACATACGCTGCAAGAACTGGTGAGGCAAACGGCCACACCGACGGGCCCGTGCGTTCCTCCCCTCCTGTGAACAATTCCACTTCATGTCATGTCACTCCATACTCAGGGCGAAGGTGGGCGAGCTGCTCCCGCACGTCTCCTCTCCGAAGATCCACCTGCAGTACGCCAAAGCCAAGGAGGCGGACGGCAAGTAAGTTCTCAGTGTGAATGTCCGTGACTGTGGAGGCAATGATGTCATCATAGAGGGAGCCGATGTAACGTGTGCCGGTGTGTGCACCAGGTATAAAGACGCTGCGCAGGCCTACGAGAGTGCGAAAGACTGGGACAACGTGATCCGCGTGCTGCTGGAGCACCTGAGCAACCCCGAGGAGGCCGTTCGCATCGTCAGGGAGACGCAGAGCATCGACGGCGCCAAGATGGTCGCCAGGTAGGACAAACGAGAACACGGGTGTCCAAAACGCAGCAGCCCAAACATATTCAATTTACAATGATGTGAAACGGAGACAAAGATGCAAATAGCGTGTGAAGAGCTGCAACGAGCAGATGGTGGCGTTCTTGGTTGATGGATGACTTAACCCTCTGGGGTCTAAGGGCATTTTCCAGATTTTTACATATTTTCTTAAATTCACCTTTTAAAGGCACTTGCATATGATACATACCCATGTGTTGTATATCATAATTTGCAGAAAAATCTCAGCTATCTATATAATGGAGGCACTAATTGTCCTAAGGCACTCTGTAAAGAGATAATTTGGCCCTAAAGCTGAAAAATTGAAGTCTGATTTTTGAAATTCGTGGATGAGTTGCGTGACACACACGTGTCACGCAACTCATCCAAGCTGCTGGCTCGCTGTGAGAGTCACGTACGATCTCATGAGAACAAGGACACGGAAGTGGAGAGCCTACAGATTCCGACAACATCTCAACCATATTTCTGTGCTGTATTATCGCAGAGAAAATAATATAAACATCGAGTAAACACCGCGTAGACCCCAGAGAGTTAAAGGGTTAAACTCGCTGTTGCCAAGTCATTTTCTGCTGCTGAGCGATTACTCGGCTATTGGTTTCATCTCCAGTTCTTTCCCTCTGCCCCATCTGTGTGCTTGACCTTGAACGGCCTTGTTTGCGTGTGCCTCAGGTTCTTCCTGGGGTTGAACGACTACGGCTCCGCCATCCACTTCCTGGTGCTGTCTCAGTGCAACGACGAAGCTTTCCAGCTGGCCCAGCAGCACGGGCAAATGGAGGTGTATGCGGACATCATCGGTCAGTCTGTGCGCCGAATGATCACCTGGGCGATGTCGACAATTTAACAGCTAACAAACAAAGAAACCCGTCGCAGCGTTTGCTGAATGATTCTCGAGCGCCGCGGGGCCAATGAAGCGGTCCGTGTGACTTGTGTGTGCTCATCAGGTCCCGAGGCGACGCGGGAGGACTACCAGAGCATCGCTCTCTACTTCGAGGGGGAAAAGAAACACCTGCAGGCCGGAAAGTTCTTTCAGAAGTGTGGGCAGTACGGCAGAGTGAGAATGCTCCTTTTATTTCTTCCCCGTGTGGCTTCTACATTAACGCATGGGTTCTAACAGCTGGTGACCCGGAACCTTCTGTCTCCTCAGGCGCTGAAGCACTTCCTGAAGTGTCCCAACACTGACGACAACCTGGCCGTGGAGATGGCCATAGAGACGGTGAGAGCCGAGCGTCACGCTGAACATCCCAGTGCATATACGAAGTGATGTGACTAAGTCGAGTGTTTTGGATGTGTGTGTACCTCAGGTGGGTCAGGCCAAGGACAGTTATCTGACCGATCAGCTGATCGATTACCTGATGGGAGAGAGCGACGGCATGCCCAAGGTAATCCCTCCACCTTCTCCCCAATGGATGAGACTTTGTTGTGAAGTATTACATCATTGTTTTATACATTCTTTTCTCTTTTTTATTTACATACTATAACGTTTCAAGCCATTTTAGTGACATACTATACTGTGACTTTGTGGGTTTATGTATTTGCACTCAGACGCTGTAACAGTTTGACCGGCAGATTTAACAAAGAAAGAAGAAGAAAAACACATTTTCGTAAACGTTAAGAGAGGACATATTTTCAGTTGCTGTGTCTCAAGTCGTTGCTAGACAACTGATATGCAAAGCTATTTATCTATCTATATAGAGGTTTTATACAGGTATATATATATATACACAAATATACAGGTTTTAGAAACCCCCCCCCCATCCCTGATTGTGTCATCATCGTGACCTCACATTAAAATCAGACATGTACACACAGAACGCAAAGCACACAGAATGACACCCTGTGAATGTATGTGACTGTGACCCCGAGTGACACTGTCGGTTGTACCCTCGGCGGTTAACGCTCGTTATCTCCTCCTCCCAGGATGCTAAGTACCTGTTCCGTCTGTATATGGCTCTGCAGCTGTACAGGGAGGCTGCCCGCACCGCCATCATCATCGCCAGAGAAGAGCAGTGTGCCGGTACGAACATGCTCACACCAACGCTCCGTGTGTGCCGGCGACACAGTACCGCAGTCCTACATGTATGGCAATCACATGTTGCGTTTCCTGCATCTGCTTTTCCCTAAAGGGAACTACCGTAACGCCCATGACGTGCTGTTCAGCATGTACACAGAGCTGCAGGCCCAGAAGATAAAAATCCCAGCTGAGATGGCCACCAATCTCATGATCCTCCACTCCTACCTGCTGGTCAAGGTCGGTGCTACCTCACCTTATTCACTGTAGTCATTTTTGTCTGGAACTATTTTTTGTTCAGATTTGACTGATCCGATAAAGTGCAGTGTTTCTGACTAAATGATATTGTGTAGGTCCATGTGAAGAGGGGGGACCACCTTAAAGGGGCACGCATGCTCATTCGCGTCAGCAACAACATCAGCAAGTTTCCAGCTCGTGAGTCCACAGTGAATCTGATCAGTTGACTGAATCTGACAGTTGCCCGGCAGAAGTCTCATCCGTGTGCGTGTGCGTGTGCGTGTGCGTCCGTGTAGATGTTGTTCCTATTCTGACGTCGGCGGTCATCGAGTGCCACCGTGCCGGACTGAAGAACTCCGCCTTCAGCTTTGCTGCCATGCTGATGAGGCCGGAGTACCGGAACGAGATCGACCCCAAGTACCGGAAGAAGATCGAGGCTATGGTTCGGTGAGGGGTTGGAGAGGGTTGCACACCTCCCGTTTATATTTATTATTTATATACGTTTTTTCAGTCCCCAGCAGGAGGGCCGTGTCCGTCTTCGACACGTGTACTACTGGAGCACTAGTATGGATTGTCAGTGTGCAGTCACATACGTTAATGTAACAAGAGTTTGAACTTTTTTCTTTACTGGCATATAGATTCTAATAAGAAGTTTTTCCTCCTGTCACTTCGTGCCTTTGGACGCTTGTCACAGAACAATCTGGACATAAGCATAAAAAAAAGTGTTTCACCTCATCTGTCCAACTCTGTCCTACTTCCTCCTCCTCGCTGCCACACCACAGACGTCCAGACACGTCGGAGCTGGAGGAAGAAACGACTCCGTGTCCCTTCTGTGGCGTTCAGCTGCCACAGAACGAACTGCTGTGCATCTCCTGCAAGAACAACCTGCCCTACTGCATTTCCACGGTAGCAACACATGATCACGGGCTGCACAGAATATTTACCCCGCACTTGAACGTTTCATCATTTGACCTCCTTTTGCTTATTCGCTCAGGGTCGTCATATGCTGAAAGAAGACTGGTCCGTGTGTCCTCATTGTGACTTTCCCGCGCTCTACTCCCAGTTCATTCTGTAAGTGATCGATTTTCATCCTTTTTTCTTTGAAGTCGTCCACATACAGATATATGGAAGGTTAAGGTACTTCTCTTGATTCAGAAAGCTTTTTCTTTCTTTTTTTGCGAGGATTTCTTGACATCACATTTTTGAAAAGTGATCAGCTGATAATTTCTCAAATCAAATTAGTCAGTAGCAGCTTGCTGGTTTACAGTACTGGCATTGTTTTTTTTTTTTTTTTCCTCAATCTAAACCAGGAATATGAGAAAGAACAAAGGGCCATTACGTCATTGTGACACCAGTCTAACTTCGGTAGTATAGTTATAAAGGTCCAGATTTAGACAAAATCAAATAAACAGAATACTTCCAGATTAGATACGGTGTGAGTTCGGTGACGTAACATCATCCCATACCTCGCATTGATTCCTTGACTTTAAATTAACGGCTCGTTGTTTTTGGAAATACGCTCATCGGCTTTCTTGCCTGGAGTTGGATGAGAAGATTGAAAACCAGGAATTCACGGTTCTGAACAAGCATGCTTTTAATGGACATTGCACTAGTTGTATAGTATACCAGAAAAACCATAAACCAAAAAAGTCAATAGTATCCTATGTCAGAAAAAAGTCAGTGTAGCATGCCAAGAAAAGTTATCATGTATCATAATGTATCATGTTAATGTATCATAAAGTCATATGTTGAAAAAAGAAAGTAGGAAAGTCATAGTATGTCGAAAAAGTCATTGTACAGTATGTAAAAAAGAGAAAAAAAAGGCGACATTTCAAAGTAATAAAATGTCAGTTTATTATGTCTAAAAAAATATAGTCAGCTCACGAGTCAATGAGCGGCGTCGATCTCCTCATCGAACTCTCTGCCTCAAAGAGAATACGTTTACATACGCACCGCCGACTTCCGCCTCTCATTCATCGTTCCATTAACCAATCGACACGGAACCGTCCGTGTGTCCAGGTTGCTGGAAACGGAGACGGTGTGCCCGATGTGCTCCGAGACGCTGAGTGTCAAACAGATACAGAAGCTTCCGGATTGTTCCAAATACCTGCAGACTGATGAACTGGATCAATGAAGAAACCCCAACAAATCACATGTATATAGATAGTCTTTTTCTATTTGTGTGTCAAATATATATATATATATTTGGATGGCTTGTATGCAGCTTTCAGTTTTGTATAATGGGAATATTAGTGAAGTTTCAAAGACGTTTGATATGCCAATATTCAACAGACAATAAATAGAAAAGAACAACACTTCAGGTGAAATGTCTCTTATTTGTTCAGCTCATGTGTTTTTTGTTCTAGCACCGATGTATGCAGAGTGGCCAGAGATGACTCAGCTCTCACAAAGCAGTTTCACCGGTTGTCATAGAAATGTAGACGCTATGTCGGTTTTTCTGAGAACTTTAAGGGCCTCTTTTCCTTGTTTTGTAATTTAACCAAAATGTCCATAACTGGGCAGCTCAATCTGCTGAAGAAGATTGTGTGATAAGACTGAAAGCTACGGAATTAACTTTTAATCTGAAGTCATAGTATGTTAAAGTTATAAAAATCTCATATAGTGTGCTAAGAAAAAAGTAGTACTGTATGACAGTATATTATGTAAAAATAACATTTCATTAAAAACTCACTAGTTTGATATTAAATCTTTAAAATAAAGAAAACCTCCCAGAAACCATTTCCTAAAAGTGTCTGTTGAACAAAGAAATCAGTTGCCGACACTCATGAGTGTCATATTTCTCCTTTTAATCCTCATGAAATGTATTTTTTTTTTTTACAAAAATGGCAATTTACAAAGATCAGTGCTAACCGTAGAGCTAAAACATTTCTGTACTGTCGTCGTAGCAAAGAGAGCAGTCACATTATTTACAGCCTTGACGCCCACAAACTGATGACGGAAGAAATGCACTATGCTCCTGATGAGACACGTTGCTATGGAGATATATAGACATGATAATGGATGGAACAAGCAGATGATATACGTCGTTTGTTTGCTCTGAGGGGGAAACACGACAGGAAGTTAAAAAAGTGGAAGCCTTTCTTACTAGCTTGGTGGGGGTAGCGTTGGGTGTTAGCATGAGGGACACATGAGTTGCCTGCAGTAACAACACTCACTACTTTCCGATACTCGTTTGAGGATCGCTGCAAGAGCAGAGAAAGAATATTACAGTCTGTGGGGGCGGAGGGAGACCAGGACGGTTGTCCTCCTCTGGTCATAGGTCATTTCTTCCCCTTGCCTTGTCCCTTCCCCTTCCCTTTGTCCTTCCCAGAATCTTCCTTCTTCTTCTTTGACTCCTTGGTTGCTTTGGCCTTCTTCTGCTGCAGGGAGGAACAAGACAGTCAACACAGACAGACAGACAGACAGACAGAGCGCGTGGACATCGTTATCCCGTGGTCAATGCCCTTACTTTGATCATGGCGTCGGCTTTGACGCCCTCGTCCTCGGACTCCCGCGCCTCGTTGTCCACGTCCTCGCCTCCCAACTCAGACTCCGCCCCGCCACCACCGCGGCGACCCTTCTTCACCACTTGCAGAGAGTACGGCGTCAGGTGGACTTCTCTGTTGTAGGTCCGCGTGAATGCCGCCTTCACCTGCGAGGAAGACAGCGCATCGGTGTGCGTTTCAAGTCGTGAAGTAGAGAACATAACCATAACATAATGCCCAACACCAAAATGTGACCGACGCTCCCTCCCGCCTCCCCCGCTGACCTTAGAGTCCAGTTTGGAGTAGGGGTCTGGCTGTCCGCCCCAGACGCTGACCTCCATGATGCTGTCCACGTCTTCCTTGACGAGCTGGTAGTTGTCCAGCAGCTGCACAGCGTCTCCGGCGCCCTCCGCTCCGCGCCTCTGAAGCGGGCTCAGCAGCGCCTGCCGCAGGTAGAACAAGTAGTCCAGGTTCACCGCCTGTCTGCTGCTCAGCGTCCTGCGGCAGCCGGAGACAAATGACACGCTCAGCGGTGCTCGAATGCGGCGGTGCGTGTAAATAGTTACAGAGACAAGCGATCGAGGCCGACTCACTTCAAGCCCATGTGTGAGGCCAGATCCTGGACGATGCGGGAATGTTTGTTGGTGGAGGAGAACTTGCCGAGCCAGCTGGGGAAGGTGGGGAACTGACTCATGTAGCCTTTCATCAGCTCGCCTGGTAACACACTGGCATAGATGGCCTACGAGCAAAGACACACACACACACACACACAACGATGAATATCTGGTGCCCCGACGCAGGAGCGTGTATTTAACTATTTAAATGTCATGATAATTTTTTATAATCATATGTCTTAAAAAAAAAGAAAAAAAAAAAAATCATAAAAATGCCAAAAACGAAGATCATTAAAAAGTCTGAAAAAGTCAAAGTATATTCTTCCACATAAAAACAGAGTACGTCATAAAATGTCATAGTATATCATGATGTAAAAAAATGAATAATATGGAGTCATAAAAAAGGTGTAGGACTTCTGATTCCTCGATGTAGTTTTTACAGCACTAAATAAAAAGGTTCAAATTACAGAACGTGGAGACAATGGTAGTAGAAGTGTACATGATAATCACATTCAGATGCACTGAGTTTACTTCATCTTATGAAGGGCTCATTGCATTGGTGGAATATCGTCTCAAAAATGTATATTATGCTAGTCTCCTTCGAAAAGAATTATGAAAATGCTTTTGTTGTACATGGCAAAATGTATGTAAAATGACCGAAGCGTTAAGACCAACACAGGTCTTCATCAGGGTCCCAGATTAGGGACTAGGATTAGCTTCAGATTAAAGAGTTCTGACTGCTTGTATTCATCGTTACGTCACGCCTCACGTTTTTTTTTTTCAAGAGATCTCCTCGACCTTCAACCATTTGTCCATAAATCTTGCATTTCCCCTTTTGCTTTGTAGTTTAACAGCCGGCCGTAAAGGGACCTTATCATAAAGTGCAGTGTACACCTTGAAATACCTGTGTGTGCGTGTGTGTGTGTGCGTGTGTGAGACCTGGGTGGGCAGCAACGACCAGTTCTGCCGAGAGCGGATCTGTCGGTCCACCAGGTCTCCGTCAGAGATGGAGTCAGCCGTCTTGCTGAGCAACATCAGGGTGGACTTCAGGTCCCCGCTGTGAGAAGAGGGACACGAGATATTACGGGAATAGCTCGACATCGCTGGCAAATATTTGTTACGCCTTTCTCGTCGAGAACAGAGGACTGATGTGCATTTAACGGAGCAATTAGCTGGTCTCAGCAGAGAGACTGGAAGCGGCTGGCCTCTCTCACCCGGCAGCCTTTGGCCGAACATGCAGGTAGTTCTCTTGGACAAAGAGCGGCGCCAGCGAGTAGTCGTGGAAGAAGAGGTCCGACTTGTCGATGAGGCTCATGTGGGCGCTCTCCTCCCCCGAGGAGAACACCTTCCGGCAAACATCAAACGGCCCCAGTTTGAGGTCCTTGCGGGCGCTGGCTGCGTCGGACTTGCACTGGTCATACGTCATCACCTTGTCTTTGGCCGACCACATGCTCAGGTTGTGGATCACCTGGAGGACACAAACAAACAGTCAGCACGGTGAGAGGGTCGCGGGTGAAGACATATCCTCAAGGGAATTTACGAGACTTCGCCTTCTTTACCTGTCGGACGTCCTGATTGGAGGCTAGGATCATTTCGTTAAGAGCTGGGGGTGGGATCTTGATTCCCTCTTTGAAGGCGAGGGACATCATGGCTCCCTGAAAGATTAAAAGGAAATAGAAGTGAAGGAGAGGGAGGTAGGTGTGTGTGTAGGTGTGTGTGTGTGTGTGTGTGTGTGTGTGTGTGTGTGTGTGTGTGTGTGTGTGTGTGTGTGTGTGTGTACCTTGATCTGTTCCACTCGCGGCCTCTGGAAGCGCAGATCGAAGCAGTAGTTGGCTAGTGACCTGATCTTCTGGTGGTTACGATCGTTGCACATGAAGATGATGGGAATCTTTGAATTTTTGATCAGGCCGATCATCTCCTGCAGGAGGCAAAGGGTCAGAGGTCAGTATCAACATGATGCATCTGTCCACTAATTGTTACTTTCAACCGCCTGCAGTAGCAGTTTTATTTTTTATTTTAAACATCCGTATTCTTAACTAAAAGTTAAGATCAACCACCCCTCTAACCTCTTCACAATTTGAGAATCTGGTCAGACAGAATATTTTTGGTTGTTTTTTTAACCTGTATTCCTCCGCGGTCCTCGTTGCCGGCCATGCCATCGACCTCATCCATGATCAGGACGTGTCGACTGCTCACTTTCTGAGAGGTGCCTAGGACACACACACCAACAGTCACATAAACCACTCAGGAATAGTGAAAATGTTGATTCTCGGAGAGAAGATCATTTGAGTTTTTAAGGTAATTACGCTTCATTATCTGCCTTCCAAGTGATTATTGCATCGAGCTAATTTGATCGCTTTAATTTCCCAAATCTTCCTCAGTTGTCCTGCATGAACGGTATGTGACCACGTAGTACTGAAGCGTGGGTACTTACATCCAAGGCAAGATTTTTCCTGACAAACTTGGAGCGAAATATTAGCACACTGCATCACAAGATGGTCAGTTTTGTTTTGCAACGCTGTTACGCAACCAAATCAAACTCGGAAGACTTCTGTTCCTATTGCTGCTTCACAATTAAAACCTTCGGAAACCAACACAACGCCAAAGGCTCAAATGTGTAACGGACGGACACGCAGCGGAAACAAAAACAAAAAGAGGGGATCACCTTTGTAGAAGCTCTCGATGCTGGTGTTGTTGAGCGACTCAGCGACGACTTCCTTCAGACTGCTTCTGCTGCGAGTGCAGCTCGCGTTCATCTCCACGTAGCTCAAGCCCAACTCCTACAGACAGACAGACAGACAGACAGACAGACAGGAAAGTCATGGGTGCAGCAATACTTCTAAATAATACACAGACTGTTGTGAATACATAGGGAAGCACCCTAAAACATGCCCGTGTGTGTTCAGACTGACCTCACAGACGAGAGCTGCTGTGGTGGTCTTCCCCACGCCCGGAGGTCCAGAGAGCAGAGCAGCTTTGTACGTTGATCCATCGTCTTTCCCTCCTCCAAACTTCCCGAACCTTGCAGCTGCACAGCAACAAACGGCACAGAGCACACGCCGTTTAACACGGAGACAGTTTTCAGAACTACAAAAATCTCCGGAATCTAGTTTTTTTTAAATCATTACTCTGAATTCTGCTCCGAGACACAAAGAGAGAGGAAGAGTCGACTACCTGCTGGCTTGGACGAGCCCCCGCTGTGGTGTTTGTTCCAGTTCTGCAGCCAGCGGAGCAGCTTATTGGCACAGCTCTGGTCTCCCTGTTGACCAATCACAGTCTTCAGAGAGCGTGGGCGGTACTTGTCCACCCACAGCAGACTGACGTCGTCCCCCGTTGCCGATGGGGATGGTTTTGCTGGGGCTGAGGATGACGAGGAGGAGGAGGAGAGGCCGAGCTCCCGGCGGGCCGTGTGTCTCCCAGGTGGAGTGCCGCCTCCTCTGGTCCTGGCACGGTGGCCTTGTGCCAGGCCGGTCTTTGACGGGCTCGGGGTGTGAGGGGACCGGGAATTCCCCTTGGAGGGAGAGATCTTCTGGGCTTTGGGGGTGCTCTTTGATGTCCTGCTCGGGGGAGTCCTGGTCTTTGAGGCTTTGCTCTAAAATAATAAAAAAATAAGAAACTTCCCAGATTAGTTATAGCACATCAAAATAAAATTCATCCTGAGGTGCATGATATACTTGAGGTTAAAGATCTACTGAAATTAAACCGCTTCTTCTGCTGCATACAGAAACGCTCTATAAATTAGCCAAAGCAGCATTTTTGATGCATCTCCTTTTTAATAAATATATATAAATATTACAAAGACATTTGGAAAATCACTTTCACCGCAAAAAATATTTTTTGTGTGATTCCTGTTCCCTTAAAAAAAAAGGTTTTGACATCTTACTTTGTGATAAAGCATGCAATAACATAATTTGTTTTTCTTTTCTTTTTTTTTTATACAATCAACACTTGAAATGATGAAGGCACTTGCAAATGACGAGGTAGTAGAAAAGAGCTGACCTCAGCCTCTGCAGTGATCTCGTACTTGGACTTCTTTCCTGGTTTGGTCCTGATCAGCTCCAACAGACCATCCTCATCGAGGATCTTGGTGCCGAAATTCTTCGCCTGAGTAGAAAGCCAATCGTACAAACACACGATATTAATTGAGCTCTGATCCGCTCCCATTGCATCTATAACGCAGCCAATTAGTCCTCATACGATTAGAAAGTCATCCCAAAAACATGCAAGTCAGCAATAAGTGCTCTCTGCAATCATCACACATGAAAGATTAAAAGGACTTGCTCCTCTGGACCCCGACTAGTCTGGATCAGGTCGGTCACCTTCTCGAGCTTGGAGACTCCGCTGTCCCTGCCCTGCACCAGGTAGGTGGTCTTCTTGCTGATGTTGCCCGTCACCTTGCCTCCGTAGCGCTCGATGAGGGATTTGGCGTCATCCCTCTCCATGGACTCCATGACCCCCGTCAGCACAAACATGCAGCCCTCCAAACAGTTCTCCCCACCCTGGAAAACACACAATATACAGTCAGTGTTTAGGAACAAGATGGAGGAAGGTCAAAGGGAAGATGATGGTCCGTCTGAAAGCCTGTGTGTGCGTGTGTGCGTGTGTGTGTGACCTGTGGGATTTCCTTGGAGCCGAGCGCTCGTGGTCCATCTCTGTTGAGGAAGTTCCTGAAAGCTGCAGAGTTGACCTTCTTCTTCGCGGCGTCCTCAGGACTCGTACTCTTCTCGGATTGAGACAGAAAGGACATTTTAATGGGTTTTAAGTTGTGTACTCTGTATGATTTTTTGTTTTGTTTTTTACTCTGTGTATAAACGATGTGTTTATGTGCTTTGTGTTCGCTCACCTCTGGTTTCTCGGGAGAAGTTTTAACTGTGGCAGGTGTGCTTCCCGTTTTGGGAGTGACCTTCTTGTCCGAGCTCGATGAAGCGAGGGGCTCCTTTTTGGGGGAGATAAGCATTTTTGTGGGCGAAACAGGCGTTCTGCCCTTTGACCCGTCGTCTCGCTCCTCGTTCTTTTTCTTCAACATGGCCAGTTTGGAGCTGGCTTTGACGGGTGCGGGGTCCTTCTTAGGAGTCGGGCCAATCACATCGTCCGACGCGCTGCCCCTTCGCTTGGTCTGTGACGGGCCGCTCTTGGTGCCAGCAGCGGAGTCGGTCCTGCTCATTTTGGGAAACGCAGCAGCGATTGGCTTTTCATCGGAGCCTTTACGAGCCTGGATGAGCGCACACGCGCACGCACACACACACACACACACACACACACACACACACACACACACACACACACACACACACACACACAATTATAGTCACCAACCACTAAGATTAAAAAGCAGACGTTCTTGGTGTTGTTGTATTTTTATATGACCTTCTTCGCTTGAGGCTCCTGATCCAGCAGGGCCAGAGTTCTGGCAAACTCCTCGTCCTCGTGGACCTGCTTTTCCAGCTGAAGTTGGATCGAGAAGGCGAGAATGAAAACCCAGACTTTGAATAAAAAGGTTGAAACTGAGCTGCAAATAGTGTCGTCTGTGTAAATCCTGGGACTTTTTATAGTCAAGTATTTAAGCAAACATTATATCATTATTAAAAGAATTGTAAATCTCCAAACTATTCACATTTCTAATTTTCACATTTCCAGGGATGAGAGGCAAATGTTTTTTGCAGGTTTTCTATGAGAGCACCAGTCCTACTCCTACAGGCGGGCACACTACATAAGAAATTAATAACGACGATTATTTTTATTATCGAAGAATCTGCAGATTATTTGCTCAGATTAATCTTTTTGTCTATAAAATAAAAAAAAATGTAAAAAAGAAAGCCATTATAATTTTCCATGGCCAAACACAGCATATTCCGCTTGTGTTATCCAACTAAAAGGTATTCAGTTTACAATTCATATGAAATAAATAATAAAGTAATGAAAGATGACATGAAAAGATTATGAAAAAGGTTAACTGATAACCAAAACAGTTGAAGATTAAAACACATTTTCTGTCAATCGACTGTTTCAGCTGTAACTACAGTGCAACGAACGACCAGCTGTTCTATGGCTCCGCCCACCTCCATCGCATCCTCATCCATCTGCAGCTGTTTGGCGATCTGCTCATCACTCATCAGGTCATCTGCTTCCTGAGCTGGCTGAGGAGAAGATGAGTTTTCACAAAGTCAGTTTGTTGTAAACGGATTCATATTTGATACGGAGATGAAAGGCTGGAGAAGAAAAAAAAAAAAAAGGTTTGGTTTTGGATGGAAAAAGCACTCACGGCCTTTCGTTTGGTGCTGGCCACGAGCTTCTTATCCGAGCGCTGAACCGCAGCACTACCGAAGTAGTCGAGTACCGAGGTGGGGATTTGTTTGCGCGGCGGAGTCGACTTTGGGGTGACGGGAGACTTCGCCGCGGCTTTCTCCTGTGCGGTGGAGTGCTTGGGCGGAGACCTCGGGCCCCCTTTGGCCCCTGGTCGAGCACTGCCTGCAGCTGGTTTTGCCGCCTGTTTGGCCGAGCCGTTCTGCTTGGGTTTGGAGACCTTCTTCAAAGACAGGAAGTTGTCACTGTCCGAGTCTACGAGCAAAAAGAAGAGAAATCAAAATCAAAATACAGTTTCCATAAATTCCTCATGTTCAAGCTGGGCCCATCTTCCTACTAATGCGTTTAGAGTTACACCAATTCTTAACATGATGACATGAATGGTTGCATTTTGCCTGTTGCACTTTCAAACCTATTTCTTTTCATATTAATTGCTGAATTGTATTAAATTCAAGAGGTCAAAATGTATAGTTTTTATATCTGCTTATTCAAGGTTCCCAATCTTTTCTAGAGATCATTTTCCAGGACTTTTTCATAGAGGATCTCGCTGGTAAGACAGACAGGGGGTCGCGCCATAAACTAATATGTTCCTCTCTGTGGAAGTCTGATTTCAAAGACTTGCAGACTATGGCTATACTATATGTATGAGATGGTCTCGTTCCCCTCATCGTCGTCAAGGTAAATGTGACAATTAGTCACGACACGGACGTCAGATCATGTCGCACAGCCCAAGCATGCGTGTCTGCAATATAAAAGGGTAAAAGAAACATGGACCCATTACCTGTTTCAGAGACATACTGCACGGGATCTTTTTTGGGCGGCGGCGGCTCCATTTTTCCCGTCGTCTGTTTCTCTTTGGGGGACTTGTTTGACTTCCTCGCTGGCTTCTCATCCTCATCCTCGGAGTCTGGACAGACAGAAAGACACGATGCGCCATGAAGAGAAAGACGCAGGGAGGTCAAAGAGCAACGTGTCAAAGCGTCGACCACAGCTGATCAACAAGCCCCCACTCCGAAAAGCATCTGTCTTTCTGAAAAATAAATCCTTCGAAATAGTGTTAGACAGCAATTATGTTAAGAGTATTTTCAGAATCGTCAAAGACTCTTCTAACCATCAGGATTTAAACATATTCAGTCCATTGCACAAGAGAAAATACTTTTAACCAAGTTATTTTATTATTTTAGTTATTTAACATTTTCATAAAAAGAGAAATACAAATTTATTTTTATATGGGCAGCGATTCAGAGGTTTCCAGAGTTTTCTTCAGTCCATCTGGATAAAAAAAGAACTCCATCTGCTGAGATTCAAAATAGATATATTTTTAAATTATTTCCCCAACTTTTTAATTAAGAGTTGCAACTATAACTATCTTCATTTCTAAATCAAGAGCCGCAACTTGGGGAAATAATTTGAAATATATGTTTTTAATCTCTCAGCAGATGGAGTACTTTTTTTATCCAGATGGACTGAAGAAAACTCTGAAAACCTCTGAATCGCCGCCCGCATCTCCAGATTTGTTCAGCGACTCTAAAAAGTGAACAAAAGACGAAATGGCAATTCAATCGCATTGTCAGCCGAGGAGGAAAAACTTTCAGAACAACCGATTATTTAAAAAGAAAAACATCCCTCTGCACAGTTCAAAGATAGTTAGGAAACAGATGCCTTGCTCTGCGCCTCAGATGTGACGACACCACAGGAGAGGCACAGACTGCATCACGGTGCAGGGGGTTATGGAGAAGCACATAACCATACATACCGGATTCTAGGACGGCGTGCTTCTTCCGTTTTTTCTCACTGTCCTTCCGTTTCTCCTCTGGTTTGGAGCTTTTCACCTGAAGCATATGAACCACAATGAAACATGATGGATAATGAAACTGATAACGCTGCAAGGCGGGCTGAGGGGAGAGGGGGCAACATCATTTCCTTGCCTTGGCTGTCTCCTTCTTTTTCTTTTTCACTTCCTCATCCGAAGAGAGCGGATTCTTCTTCTTCTTCTTCTCTGTCTTGACGTTTCCATTTGGAGCTGGCTTCTGCACCGCAGACTTGTCAGAAGTGGGTGCGAAGAAGCGCCTGATGTCCTGCGTGTGGAGATGTAACGTTACGATGTTTTAAACCCGATAACGAGACGATCTGAACACAAATTACAGCGCTGCCATCCTTCTGACGTCACTGACAACGTTACACACACTGCGTGCAAACAGACGCTTTACAGGTTGAAGAATTCCCTTTGATTTTTTTGTTTGTTTGTTTGTTTGTTTTTAGGAAAACGTGCATCATTTAAACGAACAAGACCATCGCAACGTGCTGCGCGCTCAACTTTCACTCGCTAACTGTGAGGACTACTTTCTCATCTTTAGCTGTAGCTAGCTAACACTAAGCACTTGTCTTGCGTTTCAACAGCAGCACAAGTTCAACAAGACAGAAGGATTATTTATGACTTTAGTTGCGTTTCGTAACCACGTCGTGTATGTTGGCAGCTTGCAGACGGAGCGAATGAGTCCTTTACGTGTGTGACTTACCATCATGAACAGGCTTTCTCGCAGTTTAGGGTCAGGCTTGTTGTCAGAAAAATAAATTTAATCATCCAACTGCTTGGCGCGAAGCTGGATTCTGTCGCCTGAAGATGACGCACAACCGGGAGCGCGTCATGTGCGTCACTGAGCGTGCGTTTGGTTGTTGTTTTTTAGTACAAAACTTATTTACCCAACAAGAACAAGAAAAACAAAGAAACCAAGCAAATTATGAAAAGAAAAGAACAAGAACACGAGCAAGGGGACAGTAAATAGGGTTATTAAGAGAAGAAATGTGAATATATGTAAAGTCAAATGTAGTATATACAAGAGAGATAATTAAAAGTTAATTTGAGGATTTGTGTTGTTTTTCTATTTTCAAATTCTACCGAACTGCGACTGAACAAATCGATCAGATTTTGATTAAAAGGAGGGTCTCTATTAGACCCCATGCGTGATGAAAATATAAAGTAACTCTTTTTCAGGAGTGTTCTGACCAAGATAGCAGCACCACATCGTACAACATGAAGCTCAGAAAACAAGTTGGACTGGCTTATAATGAGTTCAAATAAATGATGAGACTAATCATGTACTATATTAAGTAATGAGGCGCATGCTACGAATATTATCCAGTAAACTGTTCTGATTATTAAGATTGAGCAAGTGAGTATCCTGGTAATTTTTTTAAGATTATGCAATTTTTATTTATTTTTTACTTTCAAGTACAGCCAGTTTTGTATATCTTACCAAAATGCATGTCTATGTAAATACTGAAAGGACAAATATTCAATTGTTTCCTCTATAGGAGAACAAAATATACAAATTTCTGATTTGAAAAAGCACACGTTGAGACACTGACGTAAAAATGACAGTGATACAATTTATGTATATGAAATTGCATAAAGCATAACTCATATTTTTACATTCAATTTAAGTCCTAAAACAGCAGAATACAAGATTGGTTGTACAACCATATCTTTCAAATAAATACCATTATAGAGAGACATAATAGACAGAATGATGGTAGGTGGTGGGAAGTGAACTGTGGTCTTCTGCGTCAAAGTCGGACAGGTTTTGCTGTGCTGTTATAATTTACACACTAGTCCTTCCTTTGCTCCTCAGAAACAACAGTCAAGTATAAGAAAATGTCAACGCGCTTTTGGTCCCCTTGCAAATAGGAATGATTACTGGTGTACCTTTTTATGTAAAGGTTTCCCTGTGAAGTAAGCAAAACCACAACCTAAATGTGTTTGTGCTTCGAGATGTTGTCAAGAAACTAAAAAAGCTTCATAAATAAATATTTACAAAAACAGTAGACTTCTGACGGACAGTTTGTTCCTCAGCCTTTTGATTTTACAATGTAAGCTTATTCGTTCACCATAATGAGGCACAGTCATTGATAATCCTTCAACCTCCTCTTCTTCAGCTTCTGTGTGCAACACTTGTCGCATCTACCAAGCATGTGTTTGGTGGTAGTGCATGTCTCTGTGTCAGTTCAGGAATCCTTCAGGAGGCTTTTGGTACATATTGATGGGAGGAGTTGGT
This sequence comes from Ophiodon elongatus, assembly GCA_016806645.1. Lineage (NCBI taxonomy): Eukaryota > Metazoa > Chordata > Actinopteri > Perciformes > Hexagrammidae > Ophiodon > Ophiodon elongatus. The sequence continues at coordinate 42,192 of JACSYO010000627.1, read as the reverse complement.
TACACAATGATTCTTCCCAGCATTGTCCATCTGCAAACATCTAAAACACAGACATCAGGCAGTGATACGCACTCACATCACTACAAAGGCAGAAACAGAAAAGACACAGGCCTGTTCTGTACAATATCACATGCAGTTATAGACAGCACGTGTTGCCCGTCATCGCGACAGTATGGTAATTGGTGCATACGTTCATTTTTGCATAAATAATTAACTAATAATATAAACTCAATACGTTAAACAAAGAAAACTGTATCGTAGACTATAGAGGACTTGATTGTACAGTTTAATGCACCAATATTCTATAACAGGGAATATCAAACACAAAGGAGCTCCAGGTTTCACTTTAGAAAGATGACAGTTCCATATAAACTAGAGGACAAAAGTTATTAAAGTGTGAAAGAAAAAACATATTGCTATCAAGTGACTTGATTCATTCTAACACAGTATTATTCAGAAAGAGTTACTTAACAGAGCCATTTGTATTATTTATATCAGTTTGTGTATATGGACTTTACACAAACTGGATATATTTTCAACACACCTGCCTTTTGTAATTCATCCTCATACTCTTAAGGTATATATTGTATTATAATTTACCATCAGAATAAATCTGGTCCAGATGCCCTGCCCCCCTTTAAAGACAAAGCAAGTGCCATGCTGGAGGAGGATTTTACACCACCTGGCAACCCAAAAGATGTTCTTTATAATACCTTGTAAATGTCTAAAAAGCATTGGTAGACATTTTTTAATAACCATTAACAAAGCAAGTTTAAATGATTTATAAAGTTTGCCTTATTAAAAAGTGGTACTAATTCAATTTGTGATGAGATAATGTGTAATAAAATACTCTTACTTCATTAGCACTACCAGAGTTGTGGTGATGCAATACCTCTTGGCAATCTGTGCCTCCTAATCCATGCTTTTTTTCTTCTTCGTGTGATTATGCACAATCCCCTGAATCTCCAGAACCTACTCAACACTGTGTATTGATGCAAGATTTCCACCTTTGGACTGACAGTGTTTCTAAAGTGGGGTAAAAAGACAGACAGAGGCAGTGCTATTGGAAACATATACTCTCAGAGGAAGATGCCAATTAAACAAATGTGCAAATCCTCCTGAGTACCTGAGTACCTGAGCCTGAGCCTGAGCCTGAGCCTGAGCCTGAGCCTGAGCCCAACTCAATATTGTTTCAACAAAGTGGAAACAGCGGATATCGTGCTGAGTCTAATTAGTGGTACAAGATACGTTGACAGAGAAGATTTCTAAGGACAAACAGAAAAAAGTAGGCATCATGACAATGCAATGGGAGTGTTTAACCCTTTCGTTTGTTGACTGAAGACGGTGAATAACGATGCTGCTCTACTTCAGATGCAGTGAAATTGTGAAACAGTTGTTAATAGTTTTCAGACTAGTTGAGAAAGGTCATCGGCCTATAATGCTGCATTATATGCCTGTTTAGGGTTATTATGAACCTATATAAAAAACGACAATCTTCAGGGGACATCACAGTAGCTGAAAAAAATGTGTTCTCTCAGGTTTGTCCATTTGAACTAGTTGAGTTTTTCTTCTTTTTTTTTAAGGAAAATCTGTTTTATTTGGTGTATTTACAGTTCAGACTAAATATACCCCTGTTTGTCTAATATTAAATGTATCTTACTAAATCTACAATTTGATAAATTTACATACAGTACTACACACTAAACATATCAATACTCACTGTCGCCATTAGCTCTAGTCCGAGCCATCAGGGCACAAACAAGTAGGGACACAGCATCCTCGTGGTGGAGGTGATGGAGATGACTGATTGCCTTCAACAACAAAAAAATGCAGAGGAGGGACACACAATTAGAAAGAAAGCTGATGTGAGCAAACCTGCAGAGAGCAAACCTGCTTTTGCCTTTGCCTTTATTTATGGACCTGCTGGACCAGAGAAAGACCATGACATCAATTTCAATACACAAATCAAAGGGCACCGCTGCATCAAAAGTAAATATTTTATGGGAGAGACTTCCCGACAATCTATCACCTGAGCAGGAACAGTAAGGGCTATTTACGGCTATATTGTGTATTATGCTCAAGCATATAAATTACATTTTACACTTTTAAAAATGTGGTTACTATGATATATTACATAGTTAGATGTGTAATGTCTGGTGCTTCCTTTTTTTTTTTTTTAATAGTGGAAGTAGTCAGATCTTTTACTTCAGTAAAATAATTAATACGATGACACAGTATAAGTAAACTCCAATACAAGTAAAACGTATTCAATACCTATAGTCAAGTAAAAGTGCAGACGTATTGTAATGAAAATATACTATAAAATAACTTATTCTTATATTTTGATATTATTAGAGTAATTAATACTGATGAATCATTGCACAAGTAGTGGTCAGTGGAGCTAGTTAAGCTAATTTAAGTTCTGTAATATTGTCCATGGGTTCCCAACCTTGGGTTTGTGCCCCTCCACGGGGTCACAAAATACAAAAGTACGACAGACACACGGAATATTGAACTAAGCTTTATTCCAGGCAGAAGACACAACAGGAAAACAGTCCTGGATCTGCTCTTGTGGAGAAATCCACTCGGTGGAACGCCAAGCCGTCAGTGGAGGAGGGAGGAGGGAGGAGGGAGGAGGGAGACAGAGACCAGGGGAAGCAGAGGCTATTCTCGTGGTCGGGGACAGAAGGCTATGGCGAATTACCGGGGAAGAGGCAAGGCGGCGAAGTCCAAACAGGCAGAGTCTACAACCATGTCAATGAGTGTGTGAGGCTGGGGTTTAAATACTAAAAGGGAGTTGGTGCAGCAGAGTGGCAGGTGAGAGTGATTGAGCTGACGAGGTGGGTGTGACTAACAGGTGAGAGTGATTGAGCTGACGAGGTGGGTGTGACTAACAGGTGAGAGTGATTGAGCTGACGAGGTGGGTGTGACTAACAGGTGAGAGTGATTGAGCTGACGAGGTGGGTGTGACTAACAGGTGAGAGTGATTGAGCTGACGAGGTGGGTGTGACTAACAGGTGAGAGTGATTGAGCTGACGAGGTGGGTGTGACTAACAGGTGCACTGAATGAGCTGATGAGGTGAGTGAGAGATAGAGTGGCAGGAGAGAAGGGAAGCTGAACTGTGACAAAAGTTCAGACATTTTGCTCAAAACCATAAATGTGAACCTCATGGTTACACTACAGGAAAAGTTGAAGGGATCACCAAAGTCAGACTGCTAGTTTGGCAAAAAATTTAATTTTGGCAAGTATTGACTTTACATTAGGGATGGGCGGATGAAGCCTTGTGAAGCATTGATGCTTTCTTTCTATTTGTACCAAAAAGGATTCGAAGGTTCGGGGTTTCACTTTGAAGAAGAACGGTGATATCTGGTGGCATACTGGAATCAAACAGCCATTTAATAGTGTGATCGAAGCACGAGCACAACACCTCAATGTTTCATTCTCAAATTTCTAAAAGTCAATTAAAGCTCCGTGTTCATTCACAGATATGATGTTATATACAACCGTTATCGATGTTGCTTCTGTCGTTTTTTACATTGCAATAAAACTAAATTCTGTGCAATAATATGAAGCGATGTGTTCATGATAGGATTCGATCCTCTCCACACAGAACAGAAAAGTTTAACGTGCGTGTGTGTGGACTATACACAAACATTTACAATACAGTACATTTTTGTATATGATTATAGCCCTAAAGTTTTATGTCAACAGATTTATACCTAGTTTTTGTCCTTTATAGCTTATATTAGTGAGGCAATCGTTCATATAAGTGGCAGTGGAAAGTGCTTATGAACATGGGCATAGTGAAAGTAGTATTGTATTGTATTTTTCACAAATTTGTATCTAGAAATAATATTTTCTCCAGGGTGCTGGACTGCAGGCGGCTCCTTTTCTGGCTGACGATTTCCCCAGCCTTTGAAAAAATTCTGAAGCACCAGTGACTTTCGAAGCTTTGGACGTCATCAGTCACGTCACAGTTGTCATTTGATACAAGCTCGACACTTAGAGTCGACTCACGGGGGTTCAGTAGACTGACACAAGCTTGGGAGCTCTGGTATCGTTTGCCCATCTCTACTTTACATCACGTTAAATAAATGGTACTTCAAAATAATGTCCATCGCATTCATCACTTTGTAATAACTGAAGAAACCGAGTCAAATTTCCCAGTAAAAGCTTTTATGGTTTATATGCATCATGAAGAAACTACTTTTTATTCTCCAGGGAGATTTTTAGCCATGAATCCTGCACATCCACTAAACAAGACATGATTTTCTTCAACCTTCATTCAGATTGAACTCCTATTAACATTCAAGTAACCATGCTTGTAATATTTCACAATCTGAATCAATCAATGAGAGTACCACCTCTACTTGTCTCTCAAAATGGCCAGATGGGAGGAGTTTGGGTAAGCCGCTGGTCAATGACACTATTTTCCTTAAAGTCAATATTGTTGCACTCACCATCAGTATAGCAGCAGTTGGTTCATTCCTGCCAATGAACTTCTGTGGAAGATCAAATAAGGTAACATGGTCACATGTTGGCTCTGTATCATCAGCATCCAAGCAGCAAATACATTTCCATTTTGTTTTCATAATTTCATTCTAATGCTGCAGACCTGAACTTCCACATGGTCCGACTCTGCTGCTTGTATTAAAAGGCAGCAATAGGAGGAGGAAGGGAAAGCCAGACTTGTCAAAGAGACCATCCAGTTGACATGTAAGTTAACAGGTGTGTTTGTGCCATTCACTCTGGTTCATCTCCTCTCACCTACTGTTACCTCATTAATCCAACTACTGTCAGTGTGCCAGCAGGATACTTCTTAACTGCTTGTCGGATGGTTGAATAACCCCCTCATCTTTCTGACATGGGATTACAATTTCTATAACCTTCTGACAAAACTTTCCACACTCAACAGCTGTATTTTTTATCATTATTATGTCAAGCACAGTAATGGAGGGGACAAAGTATTTCACTGCACTTAGAGAAATATTAAGTATGTGACAAATAAACCCCACTTCATGCAGTGATTGGCGCCAGCTGTTCGGAGGTGAGAAATGAGCCAGGGTTTGATCCTCTCTCTTATGCACCACAGTCGGGTCCACACTTGTGGTTTTAAGTAATATGTTACGACGGCTGAGATAAATACTCCCAACAATCGTAAATGTGCCAGTTAAGCAATACTCAACACACACTGAGAGATACAATATGGACATTAACTGTAAAACTGAGCATCTGCTGAAAAATCAAATGTTTGTATTGTCACATTCTTTAAGATATCAAACAGACAAAATATCACAGTTATGTACAACATGAGCAAAACACTCAATATAATATACAATATTAAAGACATATCCAAAATTCACCTAAAATAACCCGACAAGATCATGTACAGTATATTGCACTGTCTACTAATATGCAATATGGTCAGGTTCAGGTCAAAATTATGGGTTTCAATCACATATTAGAGTCGCTGTAAATAGCCTTTGATTCTAAGGTGAAAGCTTCCAGGAATTCACTCCTTTTTCTAATTTTTACTTTAAAGCCACAGCGTGTGATTTGGTGCCCTTTGATTTGTTGACAAGTTCAAACTGATGCCAGTGTCCACAGTAAAAATCAATGAATGCTTCAATGAATAACCAATGAATAAGAGCTAGTCTTTATCTAGTTCAGCATATGAATGCAGAGGCAACAGGCTGAAAGAGGAGAAGATATTTCTGCAGCAGGTTTGCTCTCAGCCTCTTTTTTCCAGCTCTTTGCTCTCATCCTCTTCTTCATCCTGCTGAGCCCCACAGTCACTGTGGCTGCTCTGCTTGCTTTGTAATTCTTTGAAACTCTTGTGTTTTTCTCTTCTTCTACTATAAATCAGCTTCATCATTGCCACCATCTCCACCACAAGGATGCTGACTGTGTCTCTACTTGTTTGTGCCATGATGGCTCTGACTAAAGCTAGTGATGACGGTGAGTATCAGTCTTGATACGTTCTGTGTGTAGTACTGTATGTAAATATATTAAATTGTAAATCAATTAAGATGCTGTAAATCTTATTATTAGGTCATATATATATATATATATATATATATATATATATATATATATATTAACAGTAATTAGACACAACAAAAACAACTGGGATGGTTAAGATTGGAATCCGACTTTTGGTTATTTTTATTGTCAATATATATAAATGATATAATTCCAAATAATTATATAATTTCCATAGAAACAGCATATACAATTGTCAGAGAAAGACAACTTGATAACTAAAGCAGGAGAATTCCATTGAAGAAGGGAGATTTGATCTCGTCTCAACTGAAGCTAGAACTGAATGTACTAACTTATTTTTTTCCATTTTATCATTTTTGATGAAACAACCGAAAAATGTATTCCGTATGATTCAGTATTTTTTCCCCACAAAACTAAACGAGACGCAGACCAAGCTAAATGTGTGCTAACAGTAATTAGCATTAGTTTAGCAAAGAATTAGTAACTCCCATCACAGCTTTTGACTCTAGTGGAATTCATGAAATTTGGCAGAACAAAGGAGACCTGTGCACATCTGATTCCAATGAGAACACAACGTGCTCCACAGAAAAGCACTTAACCAATCCTGCACACATTCATAAAGTCACAGAAAAAAAGAAAGGTGATTAATTGTCATTCCCTCTGCTCTGACAATAAAAGGATTAAAAACTCCACATTTCTGATAAACAGACTCAGCGGCTATACCTGCAATCAGACATGTTACCCACTCTTCTCTGTTTGTCCTCAGAAATCCTCAACGTCACAAGGGCTCTAGGAGAGGCTGGAAACGACTCTCTACCCTTTCTGAGCAATGCAACCCGAATATGTGCCAGCGGTTGGTATCAAATGGATGAACGCTGTTTCTATGTTGAGACACAAAAGAAGACTTGGGGTCAGGCTCAGGTAGTCAGGATACTATAGATGTATGGATTCAGATTGCTTTTAAACTGTTCCGGTGGTATTGACTTGCATGCTCGGTTAATTGACATCTTCTTGACTCATTTCCACTGCAGACAAACTGTCAGGCCCTGCGTGGAAACCTTACATCCTTACACAACTCCGATGAGCATAATTTCGTTCGGACCTTAACATCGGAAATAGTATGGCTCGGAGGCTACGATTGCCAAAAGGTAAAATATTGCATTACAATGGTGGCAGAAAGAAAGGATTTTTATTATATGCTATCTTACTATACGTATATTCTTTCTTTTCTGTTTTCTAGGCAGATGTTTGGTTATGGATTGATGGTACACCTATGGATTTTAAACCCTGGTGTCCCACAAAACCTGATAATAGAAAGGACCATTGCTGTCTGCAGATGAATATACAAGGTAAATCACAACACATTAGAGCATACTATTAAAGGACTGAAGGCAGTAGTGTTGTTTAGTAAATTTGGTAAGTTAATGTCGCTGTTGTCAATTAAAATCACAAGTGATGTAGGACGCTGTGATAACCACAACTCTGTTTAGAGAAATTCTTTCAGAATCAAGTTTTCTCTGAATTCATCTTGAGATCAATACTCTCAGAATTTCACATTTGAATCACTTTTGCTCTTCAGTTCATATGTAACTTTGGCCTCGTTATCAGTGTCTTTGTCTGTGTAGTGATGAAGACAGTTTCAGGTTTCGGTTGGTGTGGCGCTGACTCACTTCTTGTGTTTTTGATGTTTACTGAAGACTCATGCTGGAATGACTTACTTTGTAAGGAGCTCCAACAATCAATCTGCGTCATGAAAGCCTTCCCGATTCCTGAGACGACACCGTCTGGGCATCCTAGTGATTTCCTGATCTGACACAGAGGCAATCCATCACACAACCACTTTAGTGGGTGTTTGATTGTGTGTGTTTGCATACTCATGCCTCATGCCGAACCTAAAGGTTGAAAATCTCATATCACATCTTTAATTCTTTGCTATTGTTGGAGCTGCCTTGAAAGGGTGAGACTGGAAAAGCCTCTTAGTGCTTTTAATAGGAAGAAATTGAATGGTTATGAAAATAATGGTCTTTTTATGTATTATGTCAAATTAAAAGGCTGACACGTTGAAACAAACTGTTCTGTGAGTTTGTCAGAATTCTCTGTTCACCTTTCTCAAGTGCACACTTTTTGATACGTCATCCAAATGGGATGGGACTTTTTGGTTTCAAAAGCGGACACATTTTGACACCCTATGTTAAGGAACAGTTATGGAATGATTAGTTAAAGATTAATGTGAATCCACATACTGATCACTTTCTCAACCCTTACGAGTTTGGGTGTTTTGCCAAACATTCCTACATGCAAGAGACACGTTACTTATGTTACACAGACTTAATTCCAAATTGTTGGAGCCATAAGTATTTTCCTGTGATTTAAAGCAGCAAGAGCTCTTTGTCTTATACAAGAAGCTGAAACATTGGTTATTAGTGGCCTCTTACCCATAGAGGAATTTTTGGTTTTTATTTGTTTTGTTTATTCAGTTTATTATGGATTTATTGGCTCCATTATATAAATATGTATTTAATTGTTTATGCCCTCCTGCCATTAACAATTAGGGGCCGGTGTGTTGGAGCCATAATGTATTTTTGTTGCTTTATTTTATCTTTGAGGGAAACACAGGGTGAGTTCGGACATGCAGTTCCTACATTAAACACAGGGTGGCACATTAAAATGAAAGGGCATATAGGTAAGTGCATGGTAATAAGAACAGGTGTGTGTGGACAGAAGCAAACAGTTTTTGACCGGTCGTGACAACGAGGTCGTGTCTTATCCTGTATTGTGGAATCCTGTCTTGTGCTGTTACTAAGCATGTAAGATTAATTTATTGAAAATATATTGAACATTGCTGATTTGATGCTATGGTGTCACGGAGCAACAGAATAAATGGATCAACAGATCGAAAGAGACACAGAGCCAGACAGTGATTTGTTTGTGGCATAACACGTGTCCGAACAGGTTCTCCCGTTCGCCCCTCAGTGGCTTTAAGATATGAATTGCTTATTTGGTTAAAGTCATTACACGAATTAAGATGACATTGCTTGATGATTCATGACATAGTGTTACAAACCATTTACAAAGAACAATTAAGACAGTTTTCATGCCTTTTTCCCCCATTTTCATTTAGGTGCTCAAAAACGGATATTTTCAAAACACATGTATAACTGTGGATGTAGTCTATCACATGTTATGTTCATATACATATTGCACTGTTACACATAAGCTACTATACCTGCTCAATGACTGCTACATGCTAATATGCTAATGTTCATCAGGTGTAATGTTTAGCATGCTCACCATCTTAATTTAGCGTGTTAGCATGCTACAACTTGCTAATTATCTGTAAACACAAAGACCAGCGGTGGCTGATGGGAATGTCATGAGTTTTGCATGTAATTCGTTCGGCTGTATCGAATGTCTTTGAAAAATCGATAAAAATAGCGGTGCAGGTTTTTTTGTGATCCAGTGACTCGCGCCAGTGACTCAACCTCAAAGGAAGCCATGACGGTATCACGTTGTTTCCTGAAGTCAGACTGGTACAGTGACAGAATATTATTAGCACTCAAACTCCTTTAATTAATCATTTACCAATCCTTCAAGGACCTCCGATAAGACAGTTATGTTGGAAATAGCCCAACATGCTGTTACGAGCCTAACATTTTGAGTGAGCGTGAGGTTTAAGATGACTGTTCAAGGTTTAGCAACAAAATCAGCTGCAGGTTTTAAAAAGGGTTCCAGATTGTCTGGAGCGGCAGGGTTTTTAATGTCCAAGAAGAACTAAAACGGCCAAAAAGACTCAACTCAGCATGGTCAGCAGTGTTCAACATTTCAAACTTTAAAGCAAAACAAACGGTAAAAAAATAAAAAGACAGACAAATCTCAGAGGACAAACAGACATGGAGACATGTGTGCTGCCATCTTGGATTTGAATGATATCGGCCCAATCTCAATCTCCACCCTGACAGACTCACGGACTTTGAGGCGTGAGGGTTTAGGGCTGTCCCACTGTCAAATCATAGTGTTTGAGGGCTCTCTGGCAGATATTTTGAGCCCTTTATGAACCCTTTCCGTAAGTCAGCATTAGATGCAGACTTTGCCCAAGGGAATTACCCACAATTCATATCAATGTGACGTTAAACACTGGGATGGAAGCATGGAGACTTAAAAAAACAACAACAGGTAAAGAAAGAGGAGGGCACATGGGTGTTCAGCCTGTTAAGATTACATTTACACAATATTAAGGATTAAAGATGGAACACATGAAATCAGAGGAATGCAAGCAGAGACTATATATATTAAACAGATTTATTCATCAAACATTTCGTTTTGTTATTGAAGCTGTTTTGACAAAAACGAGTTAATAGATTATTTGAAATGACGTCTCATCTTGTGAGGAAAGAGCCTGGAAGACGTTGAAATCAGGGAGTAAAAAAGTATACAATAAATACCCACAATTGTACACAATATTTTTCGACGTTGTCACGGTAACGTGATATGTTGCAGCAAAGTGCTGTCCCATTCGTATTTACACCATTTCAAGCCCTCACGGTCTCTCACACTCAACCACTTAACAGGTGACGTCAGTAGGTCCCTGGGGGTTCAGGGTTTGAGGCCCTAGGGGGGACATGGGGACTGGGTCATTCTGTTGCACTCCTGAGTTCCACATGTGATATTGACTTTGCAGCGTAAGTGTTGCCCTCCCGCTCGTGTATGATGGCGGCGCGCACTAAATAACGGCAGCAGACACCTTGAATACAGTTCAAATGACGTTTTAATGAGGGTGCCCGTTCACTGCGTTACTGTTCTTCTTCTGAGAAACTTGACGAAGAAGCGTGAATACGATGCGCAGAGATGGCGACACCTTCTGGCCGTTTTAGATATTACACACATTACCGTATGAAATCATTTACTTATGAAAACTAAAGAAAAACAATGGGTAGACAGTGTTCAGCCTAGATTTTGATGAATTGATATTCTTACCACAAATTAAACATTTATCTCACATAAGTTTTGAATAGTGGGACACTGTGTTACCTGAATGTGAGTTTATAGAGAGGGAAGGCCGCATTAATTACTATGAGAGCAATGACATTCAATTTGTTTCAACACTGACATTACAATGTTTTAGTTTAGGAAACCAAATGATCTATAAGCTGAAGAAACATCCCTTTGCTTAGTTAAACCTCAGAAACTGACCTCAAACATCAGTACGGTGATCACTACAGAGAGGTAGGTGCAGGCCTGTGGTGTAGAATACATCACTGTGGTGTCTAACAGCTTCGAACACCCCGATTTGTTCAAAAAAAGTTTAATTTGGTCTACAAGACTTTGGGTGTGAACAGAAAGTGATTTATTTTAATGCAGGTCCAATCACCTTCGTTCACATTTGAACTAATTTTCTATTAATACTTTCTAGTCACCATTACCGTTGTTCAACTTGTGATCACACATCGCGTTTCTATTTCGGCCCCCAGACTTCAGGGGAGGTTCTTTACTCTCGCTGGGAGACTCCTAAACTAATGCTTCATGCGAGGCCAATATAGTTTGAGTTTTTCTTAAGAGGAAGAACGGAAATACAACTGCAGTTTGCTGTGCAACTCTGACAAATGAAACCTGGAACCTTGTGGACAAAATTGTTGGTACCCTTCCATTAAAGAAAGAAAAAAAAACACAATGCTCACTGAAATAACTTGAAACTGACAAAAGTAATAATAAATAAAAATTTACTGAAAATGAACTAAGGAAAATCAGACATTGCTTTTGAATTGTGGTTCAACAGAATCATTTAAAAAAAAAAAAAACTAATAAAAATGGCCTGGACAAAAATGATGGTACCCTTAATTTAATATTTTGTTGCACAACCTTTTGAGTCAATCACTGCAATCAAGCGATTTGTGTAACTCAAAATGAGACTTCTGCACCTGTCAACAGGTGCTTTGGCTCCTCACTCCTCGTGGGCGAACTGATCCAGCTGTCTCAGGTTTGAAGGGTGCCTTCTCCAGACTGCATGTTTCAGCTCCTTCCTCAGATGTTCAATAGGATTTAGATCGGGGCTCATAGAAGGCCACTTCAGAAGAGTCCAATGTTTTGCTCTTAGCCATTCTTGGGTGTTTTTAGCTGTGTTTTGGGTCATTATCCTGTTGGAGGACCCATGACCTGTGACTGAGACCAAGCTTTCTGACACTGGGCAGCACATTTCGCTCCAGAATGCCTTGATAGCCTTGAGATTTCATTGTACTTGCACATATTCAAGAGACCCTGTGCCAGATGCAGCAAAGCAGCCCCAGAACATAACCGAGCCTCCTCCATGTTTCACAGGAGGTACAGTGTTCTTTTCTCTGGATGCTTCATTTTTGCATCTGTGAACATAGAGCTGATGTGACTTGCCAAAAAGCTCCAGTTTTGTCTCATCTGTCCAGAGGACATTCTCCCAGAAGCTTTGTGGCTTGTCAATATGCATTTTGGCAAATTCTAGTCTCGCTTTTTTATGATTTGCTTTGAACAGTGGTGTCCTCCTCGGTCGTCCACTTTGGCTCAAACAGACACTGATGGACCTTGACCTTGGAGTTCACCTCTAATCTCTTTGGAAGTTGTTCTGGGCTCTTTGGTTACTATTCGTATTATCCGTCTCTTCAATTTGTCATCAATTTTCCTCTTGCGGCCACGTCCAGGGAGGTTGGCTACAGTCCCGTGGGCCTTAAACTTCTGAATATGTGCAGCTGTAGTCACAGGAACATCAAGCTGCTCTCATAGCCTTTCCCTTTAACATGCTCGTCTATCATTTTCTTTCTAATCTCCTGAGACGACTCTCCTCAGCTTTCTGTGGTCCATGTTCAGTGTGGTACTCTTCATGATACCAAACAGCACACTGACTACTTTTCACCCTTTAAATAGGCAGACTGACTGAATACAAGTTTGAAGACACCCGTGATGCTAACACCTTAGTTTAACAATTATTTTCTAGGGGTACCATAATTTTTGTCCAGGCCATTTTCATTAGTTTGTTTTTTTTAAATGAATCTATTGAACCACAATTCAAAAGCAATGTCTGATTTTCATTAGTTAATTTTCAGTACATTTTTATTTATTATTACTTTTGTCAGTTTCAAGTTATTTCCGTGAGCATTGTGGGTTTTTCTTTCTTTAACAGAAGGGTACCAACAATTTTGTCCACATGTGTATGTGAATTAAATAAGTGTGAAAAAGATGCATAGGACAGATTGATTGGAAAAGTTGGTAGTTTTATTGGTCATAACAGGACATGGTGAACAATTATTCGGCATCTTGCATCACAGTGATCTTCTCGCTGACTTAGATGCCGTCCAGGAACTTCCTGATGTCGTCCTTTCTGACCGTGGTGGCCTGATAGACCGAGGCCGCTGAAAAGAAATACATATACATTATCACAATATGCTAAATTACGGAGGCCTGAATCACATGAGCACTATTAAAGACGTCTAGTTTCTCCAGAAAACATGTAAATAAATCAGATGAGGAAATTAAACTCAAGTCAAAAAACGCGACAAGCCATCAGAAGCAATAAACACACGGCTGGGCAACAGTTCAAAATTATAGAATTCCAGCGGAACCATATTGTGGTTGATCCATGTATTGTTTCACAAAAACTGTGGTCCCACATCAACTATAAAGGAAATCTAAATTCAGATTGTTGACTTGCATGTAAGGAGTTTTGATGTCCTGGTAAAAGAGGCATCCCTCCATGAACTGAAAGACTGTTCTAGACAACTTCTGTTTTCCTATTCTAGAAATTAGACTCAAGGCAGTATCTCAGTTGTGAATTAATTACTATTTTTTCAATACCAGGAAAATAATGGAAGTCATGACTAATCAAGACAACAATTCTATCGACAACACATTTATTAACTCTTTCGGTCGATCAATTGTTTCATTGTTCAACAGTTGCTGGTTCTAGCTTCTGAAATGTACTGTTTTGAAGCTTTTCTTTGTCATATATGACAAATATATTCTGTGATACTTGGTATTGTTGGTCAGATTTAAAGAGCTTTTTACAGATCTTGTATATAGACCTTTATATTTTTTCTGATATATTATAAATGGAAGACTTAATCCTGAAAATGAATTACTTAGTGAAAACCAGTATCATGAAATTGTACCATATTGCACAACCCTAATTACATTCAAATTAAATATTTGTTTGCATTACAAAGGAAAAAGTGCAGAAATCTAACAGAGGAAAGTGCAATTAAAGAAAAGAAACATGTCGTTGCATCGCCACCAAGACATCAGACCGGGTAAGGAACATGCAAAGATACAGAGAACGGGCTTCGGCAGTATTGTCTGACCTCAACGAGTGCAGATGTAACTTTTACTTGGACGGGTCCACGACTGTTCCCTTCTCAGACACGTAGATACCGTCCAAGAACTTTCTGATATCCTTATTTTTGACTGTGGTGGCCTGTTGGATCAGAGCAGCTGGAACAGAGAGAAGTTGGGATGATGAGCAACACAATGATGACAGAGGAGGTTGGAAAGGAGACTCAGGAAAGATCAGGAAGCACTACGATCACGACAGTTGGGGTGCTTTGGCTCTGTATTTCACATTAATAACGACGTAATGGTAGTGAAGTTCGACATATGAAAAATGGGCTTTTATAGATAAGCCTACACCTTTAAGGGGATCAAAAATGTATAAAAAAAATGAACGATCTGGTGTCAGGTAGTAACGGTGCTAGAAAAGGCAACTTGCAATGAAATGGCACTGACTGAAGACAGGATAAAAACTACGGTACAGTGATAGTGTATTTTGTACAATATGTTCCAATGTAGACAATTAAAAGGTGCCGACATCCTTGAGGTTTTAGATAACTGAAGTCCGTGGGTTAGCGAGGTATAGCTGAGGCATTGTGAGATGGAAAATAGGATTTGAGGCCGTTTTTTTCTTTGCTTCAAATGATCAATTTGGTTTCTTCAGAGCTCTAAAAGTTGTTCCAAGTCACTTTGGTTCCAGTGCTCACAACTCACATACGCAACTTTGACTTTGCTTTACTATTAAGCAAAATAGTTTGGGAAGCACTGACTTCAGTCTCGTTGCTATCAAATACTGTATTCTGAGAAAGTGCTGGAATTAACTAAATTTCACCATATACTGTACATTTCAAATCAAAGATATAGCTACAATTTCCATCAATGAAGAATCCATGAATGCACCTCAAATGGTAATAAGGAATCTTCCTACTGACGGTATTATTACACCAAGCTTCAAGGCAGCATCAATGGACTAAATTGATTATAATCAGGGATCATGCTGAGGAAATAATGACAAACAATCCAACATTTAAGTTGAGGAGAGTTTTAACAACCAGAAAGCAGAATGTGTGGGTCTGAACATGGGGAAGGATCTCAGCAGCGGTAGGTAGTGTTACGACTCCTTCCGCTCTGATGTGGAGAAAAGCTACTGGGCCACATAGAACAGCTGTAGCGAAAAAGGCGACAGCGTACCTGAGTTTGACACCAGCTCAATGTCGTTACCCTCCAGCACCAGCTCGTCCTTCTGGGCAGCTGAGACGGCACAATTTACACCTGGGGAAAGAGATGGAAAATATTATTTTAACATTCACAGTGGGATTAAATTACTGTCATACATTGGCATCTTAACTACAGTAAGGGGTAAAAC
Source organism: Ophiodon elongatus (assembly GCA_016806645.1). Taxonomy (NCBI): domain Eukaryota; kingdom Metazoa; phylum Chordata; class Actinopteri; order Perciformes; family Hexagrammidae; genus Ophiodon; species Ophiodon elongatus. The sequence goes on along the minus strand of JACSYO010000627.1, from coordinate 26,539 downwards.
AGGCTGTCCTTTTACAGCCCGCCGTAGGAAAAGATAAAGCACATTAAAACGCCTCACATTTACCCACACAGATGGTGGTGGAGCTGGGGTGCGAGGGTATTTGGCATTTCTGCACAGAAATTGCAGTAATTCTGTTCTCTAGACATCCACCCCTAAATAATAATACAAATAATCTATATGTTGCTTAAATTAGCTCCCTCACTTAAACCACATCTCAGACACTTTTACAGGAAATAATTACAATATTCTTGGACCCCAACCACAATATTCCCCAAAACTTGCAGCGGACTCACCTGTCCTCATTCTAACACGGCGGATGTACTTCTCTCCCAGGAAGTTCCTGATCTCCACCATAGTTCCAGTCTCCTGAATGACTACGTTGATTGGGAAATGGGCGTACACAGAACGCATTTTGTACCGGAAACCCTGCAGTCAGACAGAAGCGACGGAGGCGTTGAGCCGAGGCACAGATGCAAACTAAATATATTGTTCTCCCAACAATAACCAGCCAGACAGAACAGAAACCATGACTACAAAACATACTAATCCCACCAGAAAGGCTGGGCACAGTTATTATAGCAGTTTGGCCCTGGTACAATTAGCCTTTTGTCAATAACTCAAACCGCATCAGACAAATTGAACTGTAGTCTCACCAAAGTGACTCCCTTGATCATGTTCTGGACGTGGCTGCAGATGGTGCGGACTGTGGCCAGCTCCTTTCTGTTTCCCCACCATTTATCCACACGAAGCTGAGGAAGACAGTACGGTTTTCATGACTCACTGTCGGAAAACAAAAGCAACTCCCAAGACATTGCTGACATCTTTGGGATATTGTTAACCGACAGATCAAAAATGCAGTAAATGCTAGGTGCAGGCCTAAACTGTACATCACCTACAGACTCCAGGACCCTCTTCAACAAATAGATCAACGGCATTGCGCCACCCTTCTGAGTTATTCAGGTGCATCAGTACAAGATTATTGTTATCCGACTTGATGATGATGATAAAAGCAACAACTTGTCATTTTACAAATTTCCCTCAGTTATAATTAGGCGGTAATCAACATCTAAGATAATGAGTTATTGAACATTTACACTATTACATGAGGGAAAAAAAAGTCATTGAATGCGTATCACAGTTCACCACTTTGTGCATCAGTTTCAGACTTATATTATTGATCATGGGTTACCGTGGTAACCAGTCAATCGATCAGGTCGCCCAGCGGTATGAGAGCCCTGCCGTGGTGCTCCTTACCTTCTTCTGTTTCTTGCCCAGCAGACTGAGCTCCAGGTTGATGTGGTTGAATTCCCTGACGAGTTTGCCACGGGGCCCCTTGACGCTCACGGTCCGCCCCTTCAACCTCACCTCGACTGCGAGAAACACACAGAGACAGAAGCGTTTTGAGGCCACACGAGTTGAGAGGTTTAACACGGGTTCCCACAACAGCAGGCGTCAGTCACGGTGTCTTACCATTGTCGGGGATGTCGACAGTTTGACTGCTGAGAATGGTCTTCATTCTGTGGAAGAGAGGCAGTGCGTGTGTTTAATGTTTGGAAGCTTGTTTGCGTCCCTCATGCTATGCGACAGCTTTGCATCTCATGTTCGGGTTACGGTCTGCGTAACATCCGACGTTGACCCGCCATGTTGCACATCCCACGGCCCACAGGACAATGTCCGGTTTCACGCGAAAACGCGTCCCCCGTAACGCCGGACAGTGTCTCGCACGAGCAGCCTCGCTCCTCTCAACTAGCATCTGTGCTAACGCCAACGGGGCGCTGTGTCGGGCGGCGACACCGGGGGCCACACGTGTACCGCTGAGCAGGAATAATTCTGCTGCATTGTAATTGGAAGCTGTCGCCACAAGAAGACGTGAAAGTATGTCATAAGTGATATTAAACGTGCAGCGGCCCTGAGCACGGAGACCCGGCGCTACAGCGCAGGCCTCAGGCAGACGGATGGAAATAACTACAAACATATTTCTTAACAAACCTAAAGTAAAAAGAGAAAATACAGCTTGTGTAGTGAACCACACTAATGTCCGCATCTGGTGGCGTAAAGTTAAGCCCCAAAACACGTTTAATTGACGCAGATGGAGTTAGATGAAACCCAAGGAACAGTTCCTGAGCTAACCTCACCTCGACGGTAGAAGAGGAAAGGGCGACGGAAGGACGTCACGCCGCAAATGTAGCGCACGTATGTGACGTCATGAGGCATTATAAAACGATCACAGAACCTCATGATTAGTTTCATGTTGTATGTCGGTTAATGTTATAACACAAATGTACAGTTAGAAACATATGGTAGCTGTAAAATTGGGAACAAATAAAACCGACATAGATCAGTTGTTTTAATGTCAATATGTTCGCAGCATTTCCTCCCATTTAGCTCAGCTGCATTCACGTCCGTTTATAAAGACCGAAGTTACACTTTATCAAATGGGAAAAACCTTTCATTTCAGTTCCCTAAATGTTGGGGCGTATTTGCACAAAATAGTTTTTCAACCTCAATTAAACTCAGGCTTAATGTGTTAAATACAGTTTGGGTTATTTTTTTCTTCAGAAATTAAACTTGGTTAGCGCATTCAACCTGTGTGTTGGAACAGACCCGTGAACGCACTACACCGCCACCGTATCGTCCCACTCTGTGTCCGCTACATGAACGCAGCACCAGACCAAAGCAGCCGCTCGTCGAGGTTTGTTGCCAATGACAGTCGCCTGCTAGCTAAAGTCATGGCGCTGCTCAAACAAAGTTGCTGTGTTGCTGGCCGCTTTTCCACAAACCATCTGTGGCTGAGTCCCAGATGCGTCCCACGTGTGAGTATTTCCACTGCTCGAATATTCTCCAGCTGACAGACACCGAGGCTTCTGGGTCATCTATTTACGGCCACCGTGGGCTGTAAGCCTGGCCGCGGGCCTCGGCGGACGTAGGTTATGTTTCGCAACCAAGCCGTGTTGACAATAAGGCAGTTTATCACTCCCCGAATAAGTGGCTTGTTATACGGACTCGTAAACGTCCCTTGGGCCCTGAACCTAAACCACTCGGTCCTTCCTCTGCAGGTTTACACCAGCAGTCTGACAACTGTGGCGAAGTCCTCCCCCGACCGGACTGACAGAAAGAAGGAGCTGCTGAGCGACGACGGGCCCGACCTACAAGACTTCATTTCAGGGGAATTGTCGGAGAAGAGCAAGTGGGAAGACTACAGAGGCAGCCTGAAGAGAGGGAAGGGAGAGAGGTGAGACGGCAGAGATACTGGGGGAGAAACAAGGGGGAGAAACATGGGAACTCTTAGTTCTCTGTTGTATCGGTGAGTGTTATCAGGTCGGACCCGAGCACTCCTCTACAAGACAAGTGCGGAAATGAATCAAGCGCACCTCTCTTGTCAAACACTGCTGGGTACTCTGCTTGTACATGGGATCCCTTATGGACTCCATTGAAACCCTTGGACCCGGATCGGTTCTCGTTCACCAGGAAGTGGTTGTGTTGCCATTGGTTTGGGCCACGTGAAACGTGTGGGTGTAAGCGGGCAAGTGTTAGTAAACACAGACGGTATGTGAGACTGTAACAGACACAGCAAACGGTGTCATGATATATATGTGTGTGTACAGTTGTGTGTCCATCTGAACACTAGGTATCGTTTGTATTGCATTATTCATACCAGGGTTGTAGTTAAAGTAAAGTATATTTTAAGCATGTTTTTTTGTTTAATTTAAATATTATATTAAATGAAGTCCATTTAAATCAGAATCAGCTTTATTGGCTAAATATGTGAACACATACAAGGAATTTGTACATACAAGTAGGTTATATAAGAACATATTTAAAAAGCAGCAATGAACAACATACACTATTCAGTAGGACTTCTTTACCATTTTATGAATATACAAGATTTCTGAATCATAAAAAAAGCGTCATTGATTTTCCTTTCAGTTAACATTCATTCCCATCTGTTTTGTTTTTATTTCCGTTGAATTTTCACAAAAAGTTCCTGTATGTGTGTTGTGGCGGATGACTTCATCCACGCCTTCACAGAGACGAGACCTCTCTGTGCTGATGTTTATGTTATTTTCTTTGTGACAGGCTGCGGCTTCCTCCATGGCTGAAGACGGAGATCCCCATCGGGAAAAACTTCAACCGGCTGAAGAACACGCTGAGAGACCTCAACCTGCACACAGTAAGTCGACTGTAGTCTGGTGACAAGTTCAAGGAGCAGTCCGCATCAGTGGGTGGAGAAACTCCACTCATTGACATGACATGTTTGGGTACAATGTTTTTTTTATTTATTTTTTATATTTTTAACAAATGCTATTCATACTCCTAAGGGCATGACCATCAAATAAAACATTTTGGGATATTTCTTAACATTTAATAAAAATATTTGACACGTTCTGTTAAGTGGTCCAACAGCTCAAACAGCCTTTTTGTTCAAAGAATAGAAAATAATTTCAATTTCGATTGTAGCAAGTTTTTTTACCATGGAGACTAATATATCTGATTAAGTCCGGTGACCCTGTGTCAATGCTTGTGCATTAGAGGACTGTGTGTGTGTGTGTGTGTGTGTGTGTTTTCTAAGGTGTGTGAGGAGGCCAGGTGTCCTAACATCGGGGAATGCTGGGGAGGAGGAGAATACGCCACAGCCACCGCCACCATCATGGTTAGTCTCCCGGCACACGGGCTTTGTGTCATAGAAAAGTGGAAGCACACGTTTTTCACCCCCCCAAAAGAAACAGCACCCTTTTTTTTTTCCTTAAAAAAAAAAGCACTTTAACATCATCCCTGTACATCTTTTTAAATGTGTGCTTCCAGTTCCACATAAAAAGATGGATGTAAAATCCATAATCCACACATTTAATAAACCTCACGCTTGCTCTCTCTCTCTCTCTCTCTCTCTCTCTCTCTCTCTCTCTCTCTCTCTCTATATATATATATATATATATTTTTTTTCTATATATATATATATATATATATATATATATATATATATATATATATCTATATATATATATATATCTCGCGCAAGAGAACATCTTATGATATCTGTGTGGATTATTTGCTCCAAAAGTTGTTTTTTTTGGCCCTCTCTGTATGTAGCTGATGGGGGACACGTGTACCCGCGGGTGCAGGTTCTGCTCCATAAAGACGGCCCGTCGGCCTCCACCTCTGGACCCGGACGAGCCCTACAATACGGCCAAGGCCATCGCTGCCTGGGGGCTGGACTACGTGGTCCTCACCTCAGTCGACAGAGATGGTAACGCCCCCTCACGCAATGCGACGTTCCATCGCTGCTCGCAATGAAAGTGTCAAGTTTTACACGGAGAAAAGGAACCCTCTCTCGTTTCTTTTCTAAAGTTTAACAACACACACACACACACACACACACACACACTTCAGTAGAAGTCCATCCACATTAAACGCGTTGCACGACTCTTTCCAAACATACCGTGCTTTGTTTCCCCAAATGCAACTTAGAAATCTGCAAAAATACAAGGTTTTCAAAACAATATTGGTCATGTATTTTGTTTGTTTTTTCCAAAACAGTGTTTTACAGAATACACGTTTCCTCTCAATAGATTTTAAGAAATACAAATGTCCACCGATTCAAAACAACCAACCGACTATTTAAAATCTTAGCGAACAGTTTAGTCAACTGTATGGTCCCATTTTTTTCTTTTTCTTTTGCAGATATTGCTGATGGAGGTGCAGATCACTTCGCTAAGACCGTCTCCAACCTGAAGGAGAGGTATAATCTCCCATCACTTTTGGATTCATCGGGTGTTTGTAGCTTAATATTGGTGCATAATGAATAAATAGGACCAGCAGGCATTGAAATAAGCATTTTTGCCATCCTCATCTCAGGGACTCTCGGATCCTTGTCGAGTGTCTGACCCCTGATTTTCGTGGTGACTTGGCTGCAGTAGAGAAGATCGCCCTGTCTGGGTTGGACGTGTACGCCCACAACGTGGAGACGGTGCGAGAGCTGCAGAGGTACTGCCTCAGTCTGTCTTCTCTTTTTATAAGTTTATAAATGCTCAAAGTTTCAAGTTGAGCATCTAATCTCGGTTTCAACTTGAATAAACGTCTGAATGCCTTGGAGCCATCAGCTCTTCAGCCAACAAGCCAAAGATTAGTCAGGTTTTTGAATCATCACATCTTGCAGACGTATTATAATAAGATTTCAGACCACGGAGCATGTGTTTACGATGATATGCAACTTTAAAATATTTTAATACTGTATGTTAATTTATTTTTTAATAAATTCTTAAGAAAAACACACTTTCCAGCTTATGCAGGCTGGCTGGCAAAAAAAATGTAGTTTATACTTTATAAAATATTTTTTTATAAAATATGTAATATATCATAGGCAGGAGGAGTCATACACACACTGACCAGAAGGGGGCACAACAGATCCAGTTCAGCTCGGATAAATAGTGTAGAAGTGTCAACATAGGGCAGACACACTGTGGAAGTTTAAATGTTAATTGTTTATGGTAATCTGTTTGTATATTTACCCTTTTTATGATTTCAAGTGCTCATGATCTGTCGGTAGGTTTGTTCGTGACCCCAGAGCGAACTTTGACCAGTCCCTGAGTGTCCTGAGGCACGCTAAAAAGGCCAAGCCCACCCTGCTCACCAAGACTTCCATCATGCTGGGGCTGGGCGAGACGGACCAACAGATACTCGACACCTTGACCGGTGTGTACACCCGTAGATAAGACTCGGGCGCGAAGCGCAACAATGTCCTAACGCACGCTGTTCTGGTGACGTTGCAGAGCTGCGAGAGGCCGGAGTGGACTGTCTAACGCTGGGCCAGTACATGCAGCCCACTAAGCGCCACCTGAAGGTGAGCGCGTCACACTTTGCCCGCGCACTAAGGCAACGGCACCGCAAGATAAATGCCCATTCGGTTAAGTTAAAGCACGCCGTGACGACGTGTGTCTGGGTTTAGGTGGAGGAATACGTCACTCCGGAGAGGTTCGCCCACTGGGAGAAAGTTGGGAATGACATGGGCTTCGCTTACACAGCCAGCGGGCCACTGGTGCGGTCCTCCTACAAAGCAGGTGAGAAACGCGCTCCATCTTAATCAGTTCGTGGATGGACCATTTTAGTAACAGTAAGGGAGGACTTTATTTAATGTCCATTTTATCCTCCAGCTGTAGCTAGAGCTCCGATGGAAGAGGGTTCCAGAGGTCTAATGTTCCTCTCTGTGGAAGTCTGATTTCAAAAGAAGTGCAGTGTATGGCTGGAACTTAAAACCAACTCTTACATGCTTAGAAATTAGGAAAATTCAAGCAAAGTTGAGTTTGCTAGGAATATGAAATGCCACAAATTCTTATCAATTCATCACACCACACTTTAGCCCGTTTACTAGTAATATAAAGTGTCTCATGAAGCGTATTCAACAAGACCAAGCACACCCACTGCGAGCTACCGCTACTAAAGTTACACATTTCATCTTCTGGTCCATTTTACCGTAACAATGCAGCTTTGCGTTTGAAGAGACAAATGCAAGCAAAGTAAAAAAAAAAGAAGAAGTAATTTGCTTTCAAATCTAATTTGAAATTCGAAGGAAGTTGGCTCATGAATGAGATTTTAAAAGGCTTTTATTCTGAAATTCTACATAGGAATGTCCTGATATTCTCTGAGGTGGTCTGCTATCAATCCCAAGTGAAAGTAGTCACTTAGTGTAGCTTTTGGGGCTGGCTCGGCTGGCTCGACCTGTTTTCCGAAAGTGGAGGCTGGCTTGACCGCAATGGAAATTAGGAGAATGTTGAAATAATTCAACGACTGGAAAATTGGTCACCTGTTCTCCAGGATGCTGGGAGTCTTGTCAAAGGGCCAATTCACCCAAATTTGGGGGTGGAATATACTTTCTCACTTCCCTTATTGGTCTCTAGACATGTAGGTGGTTTGGGGTCGAGATAGCCGTTTGAGACTATGTTTGTGAAGACAGATTTTGTTTATGCTAAAAATGTACATTCAGCAGCAGTAACGTCTTTCAATAATAATGATGATAATAATCCAGAGTCCAATGAAACTGGTTCAGTGAGGTCTGTGGCCCCTTCAGCTTTTTAACTTTTTTTAAATTACATTTTCACACCTTTTTGAACTTTGAGATCTCAAAACATCTCCAACTAAAACAAAAATAATGAGAATATGTATTTTTTGTAATTTGGGTGAATTCACCCTTTAAATTATTATGCTGAGATCAAGGTCTTCAGTTCATGTGGAACCAAAATAGGTTGTGGTTACTGCTCACAGCCGACCAGTGCTATATTGAGAACGGCACAAATAATATTAATATGAAACATAATAGACGGCAAGGTAAAATGCATTTGTTCATAAGGGCCAGAGAGAATACATATTTGTCTGATATGTCTTTTCTCCCGGCAGGCGAGTTCTTCCTGAAGAACCTCCTGGAGAAGAGAGCGGCAGAAGTCCCCGTCGCCGAATGAAACCCACAGAACCGGTAGCTCCTCGAGGCCGTCTCCCTTTAGTCCCGCCCCTAACCCGACAACTATACGCAGTTAGTGACCGCTTCACTCCTGCCGTACCATAATGCATCACTGTAAGCTACAGCCCTTTTAACCCTTATACGAGTAGTAACAAGAAAAGAAAGAAGGCAGGTGACGTTAACGAGACCTCATGTAAGTACAGAGAGCAGTCTCTCCCTTTTCAGCGCCGCTCGCCCGCCACAGTCCACCGGTCGCAGCTCGGAGGAGTGAACGCTTCAGGGAGAGGAGATCAAAGAGCAGGCGGCGGGTGGAGGCCCGCAGGTTTGTAGATAAACTGGGTGTGGGCCCCTAAATCACAGCAAGCAAGAGCTCCCTCCCCCTCAGGGGCCGTGGACTTCAGGCAGAGAGAGACTGATCTTTGACCGCGAGCTCCGTTCATGAACTCTTTGTGCTGCTGGTTCAGAACTAATTTAATGAAGCGCTGAAGTGGAAAAGTGCAGTTCAAGCCTCAAATTGGCCTTTTTTTTTTTTTTAAATCAGGTACAGAAGTATGAGGAGGAGGAGGAGGAGGAGGTAATTTTAATGTCTGTATCTGATAAAGAGCCAATTTGGGCTCAAACGACTTTCTTCTAACGTTAAAAAAAAAAAAAAAACTATTTCAACTTTACACCTGGACAAGAAAGATGTGCGTTTATTTTCTGCACTAATTGTTGGGACGGAACAAATCTTTGAAAATGTACAGTTGTATTTAAAGAATAAAAAAAATGTGTCAGTGAACGTTTCCTGGATTTCTTTTTCTTCTTCCTGCCACTTTATTTTTATTCTTTCCATCGAGTCAACAATCAACAGGCACAGATGAAGCACAGGCGTCACGTTTTATTGCATCGTTTTGAAGTAAAAAGTCACTGATACGGAGGACAAACACTGATTCACATACAGTAAGATGATTTATAAAAATATCTTTTTTTAAAACAGTATAAAATTAATTTTTGCAATGAAGCAACTATACTTGATATCGTAAATACTGTAAGAAAGTAGACTCTCATCTGATAGTGTTCATTTGAAATAGACGGTGCGTGTACGAGTACATCGGAAATATTTGGTTGATGAATGCTATTTGTGATTTCATCATATTCACACAGTTTGAGCCTGAAGGCTCCACTTTGTCCTCTCAGACCTCCTGCAGGGCAGCAGTTACTCACGCTGCTCGGGCCCCTCTGATCCTGAGGCGTGTACCAACGGAGTGGGGGTGGACCTGAATGAAATGTTTCACCAGCAATAAAAAGGGTGTAGGTGTGTGTGTGTGTGTGTGTTTTTTTTTTAGACTTTGGCTTTCTTGGCGGGAGGTTCACTGGCAGCGATGCGGGGACCAACGACTGCCGGGGTGTAGGGGATTCGCGCCGCCGTCACTTTCTTACCGATGGTCTCGATCTGCGGACAGAAAAGGCAGCGGGGTTCGTTTTCATTTGTGTGCGTGAGGCGACGTGTCGCGGCGTGTTTTCCGCCGTCCGCTCACCTGGAAGCCGATGTTCTGGAGGGGAGCGTGGAGGTGGTCCAGCACTCTGCGGCCGTCGAATATGAAGGCCGGCTTCAGCATCTTCTTGTAGATCTTCTCGTAGTCCAGCTCCTGTGGTGGGAGTAGGACGGGTATGAGGACTCAAAGGTCTTTTCTTTTTTTTTTCCCAAGATGAAGCAATTTATAAGATGGGAGAAAGAATAAATAAAAACCAATGCGTGGTAGTGACCTTAAACATGTCCCACTCGGTGCAGATGACCAACGCGTGTGCACCCTGGCAGGCCTCGTAAGGGTCGGAGGTCACGGTCACCAGCTCCGACACTAAGAAGAAAAAACAAGTCTGTCACTTGACCATTCGGCCGAGCGTCTAACTGATCAGGAACAACTTCTGTTGTCCTGTTTTACATTTTCTACCTAAAACGAGGCACCAATGAATAAGCAAAGAACAAAATGCCCGATGTGAACAACTTTGAAGGCTTTTTCCAATTTCTTCACAATGTCAGAAAAATAGTGAAACAGTCAAAACCCAAGGATTTAAAAATGTTCTCCCAGACGGCGAAGAAAACCAGATTTGATAGTGCACATACATAACTCCATGCAACACCACCAAGAATCGTCTGGGAACCTGTTACATTGTCAGCATTGTGTACATTTTGGATTTGCTTTCCCACTTGGTACTACAACTACCACACAACAGTTTCCCTCGAAACATGTAATAAAGGCAAACAAGCACACACCTCTTTCTGGGTTGTCCTCTGAGATGTTGGGCTGGGAGAGGTCGTGAATGATTTGTTCCTTGAGGACTTTGGGGTCGTAGATGAACAGCTTGGCTCCCTCATCCATCAGATACTTGGAGATGTAGATACTGGACGACTCCCTGGAGTTGCAACACAAACACGCACACGTTCTAGTGTCCACTCCGAACAGGGCCACAGTTCACCACATTATGTTGGCAGGTTGATCACGTGGAGTGAAGTGTGATCACACAAACAATCCCGAGTTAATGAATAGCGCGACAAAGCTGTTGGAATAGAAATGCAAAAGGAAAACAAAGAACTGGAATGAGACTAACCTTGTGTCGCCGGTGTCCTTTTTGAAGGAGAAGCCCAGCAGAGCGATCTTCTTACCGGTAACGGTGTTGAAGAGGCAGTCGATGATCCTGCAGGCGAAACGCCGCCTTTGGTACTCATTCATGTCGATCACCTGAGAACATCACGAACAGATGAGAGAGCGCGGGGAATTCAGGGAGGAGGGGCCTTCAGAGAGAGAAAAGAACAAAAACAAAAACTAGATGCAGTTCTCACCTGCTGCCAGTAGGAGGCTACCTCAGGCAGGTTGAGGGCCTCGCACAGGTAAACCAAGTTCAGCACGTCCTTCTGAAAGCAGCTTCCACCGAAACCTGACCAGGGGTGTAAAGAGAAGACGACACGTAGTCCGCGTTTAGATTTACGGAAAAACTTCACGCGGAAGTTCACGCTTGGGATCTTTTGGTTGCGTTTTGCTTACCGATGCTGGCTTTGAGAAACTTGCTGCCGATCCTCTGGTCCATCCCGATGGCCTTGGCGACCTCCTCCACGTCGGCCCCGGTGGCCTCACAGAGGGCGCTGATGCTGTTGATGCTGCTGATCCGCTGTGCCAGGAATGCATTGGCTGCCTACACGAGCACACACCGGGGTTTATTTATATATGGCCAATATGCTTATAAATATTTATAAAAAGTCAGATTTTTTTAAAACATATACACATAAGAATAACAACAATCTTGATGCGGATACCGTAATGTGTTTTGCAGCCAAGACGCAACATATTGAGTGGGACATTTTACAGTGTATTATACGACAGTGCTTTCTTTCTGACAATTTATAGGTATAGTTCTCTTAAGGTACGTTAACACAAAAACATTTAAATATCTGATCTTGGGGTCTGACATAATTATAATAGGCATTTTCCACTATTTTCTGACTTAGTAACTAGCTAATTAAATAAAACCGCCCGCGAGTCGCCGCCCTGCGCTCACCAGTTTGGACAGCTCGGATGACCACGTGTTGGTGGTGATGATGCGATCTTTCGGCACCCAGCTCTCGTAGACGGCACACAGCGCTCGGATTGCCCTTTGACCTTCGGCCGTTTCGTCTCCGCCAATCAGGACGCGGTCCGGCTCCTTCAGATCCCGCACCGCTGTTCCCTCTGCAAGGAATTCTGGGTTGGACAGAACCTACAGCAGCAGCGGCGGCGGCACAACAACAACAAGTTCAGACACCCGCAGAACAACGGATGTAAAAGAGTTTCATTCTTATACAACAATACACACTTGTAGGTTCAGGCTGGGCTTCGTGTTGGCATCGAATATCCGTCTAATGCTCTCGGCAGCTCGGACCGGGACTGTGCTCTTCTCTGTGACAATCTTGTAACCGTCAGACACCTCCACAATCCGCCGAGCGCACGCCTCAATGAACTTCAGGTCCGCCGCACGGCCCTTCCCCATCCCGTAGGTCTTGGTTGGGGTGTTGACCTGTCCAAGGAATTCAAGCACGTGTCATACATGTCAGATTTGTTCCTGCAGCTGGTCAAACTGTACGTGCTTGTGCGGGGGGGGGGACTGATGGACTCACAGAGATAAAGACGAGGTCCGCGTCCCTGATGGCTGAGTCTATGTCCGTAGAGAAAAACAGATTTCTCCCCCTGCATGATTCAACCACATCTTTCAGACCCGGCTGGAGTGGGAGGAAGTGGGAAAATGAGTCGGCGAGGGCGTTTCAGTGAATGCGTGGGACAAACATGGCAGAAACAGTTATGAATGTGAGACGAGCTCTCAAGGTTCTGCTCACTATCTGCCTGTTTTACACGAGTCATGATGATGTAATACCTTGTGGTCGAGGCTGACGTAGAGAAGTTGCGACACCGGGCAGTCTGGAACTAATTTATGTTTCTTTGCTCCCACGCCGGGGCGTTATTTTACAAAAAGACATTGGCTGCAACAGTTGCCTAGCTGCATCTACTTTATCAACACTGTGATTAACTTTAACTCATGAAACTGGCAACTCCCTCAAGATGTATAGTTCTAAAAAGTGAGGTAATACTGTAATACTGTGAAAGGGCACTAATAAAATATGTCCTGGTTAAAAGTTGTATTAATCCTGCTGAGCGTCTTTGGATAGCTACATTGATATGATACCTCATAGATGGGCAGAGTGTCCGAGTTCCAGGCTTTGATGCGGGACTCGTTGACGTCCACGACGGTCACCGTGATCTCCGGACACATGTGGGCGATGACGCTGCACGTCGGGCCTCCTACGTACCCAGCACCAATGCAGCAGATCCTCTTTATCTGAAACATCTGCAAAAGTAGAGAGAGGCGAGGAGAGAGAAGAAACCATGACAGAGAGAAACGTCTAACGACAGAGTTCCTAAATACCATTGGAAAGTCACTTTAAAATATACCTGTACTTACTGTTTTACAACAGTGTACACCTGTGTGTGTGTGTGTGTGCATATATATATATATATATATATATATATATATATATATAAAACCAAGGCTCCCCGTGTATAACCAAGGCTCTCCGTGTAAAGCCAAGGCTCCCCGTGTAAAACCAGGGCTCCCCGTGTAAAACCAGGGCTCCCCGTGTAAAACCAAGGCTCCCCGTGTAAAACCAAGGCTCCCCGTGTAAAGCCAAGGCTCCCCGTGTAAAACCAGGGCTCCCCGTGTAAAACCAAGGCTCCCCGTGTAAAGCCAAGGCTCCCCGTGTAAAACCAAGGCTCCCCGTGTATAACCAAGGCTCCCCGTGTAAAACCAAGGCTCCCCGTGTAAAAACCAAGGCTCCCCGTGTAAAACCAAGGCTCCCGACTGACGGGGGCCACAGTACCAGCCGCACCGTCGCAGCCTGCTGGAGAATAAAGAGCCTTTCATCGCGGCGCAGCCACGTCCCACAGAGACGGACGCCGACCTTTCCTCCCACATACTTCGCATTTAGTGAGGTCGGTTCACGTTAGCTCCGCCGCGGAGCGCGCGCAGCGTGACATTACGCACGAACGGGACCGTAACTAGGCGACGTCCCCTCTTCTTCGCTGACGGAAAGTGAGCGAACTAAACACAAGAAAGCAAATGAATGGGCGTCAATGTTGAGCCCGCTAACTCGTTACGTTACCTCTGCCAACTCGACAGCCAGTCAACTTCAGGAATGCGCAGATTCCGGTAACCGTTAGCTCCTCTCGTCGAATGGGTCGAAACAGCCGTCGGTCCCGGAGCCGGTGGTGGTTCACGGACGATAAATGTCTTTAACTAACTCTTAAACCGACAAACAAACTCATACCATCAAGGCTGCCCTCCTATATGCGCCTGCGCTACCTAGTTACACCTAAACTGAGGTGGGTCACTGATGTCGGGGAAACGTTACCGCCTCCGTCTGCACGACTCCAGCATCGCAGAAGATGCTTCCGGTGTGGCATTTCAGAGTAAAAGCCCCAAACGACTTAACTTAACTAGTTAACTTATGATATATTGCATCAATAGTTTATTATTACTGATGCATTCATTTTATATATATATTATAACGTTTCATATTTGCAGGACTTATTGCTCATTTATTACTCATATTTTAGATACCCGTCTTTTTCCACATGCATTGGCATAGCTGTGGGAGAGTCTTTCATAGGGAAAACGAGGAGCAGATCTAACAGCAGGCCATGAATAAATTAAATGAAAAGGAATTAAAAACCTTAAAAAGGTGAGATGCAAAAAATGACCAGCACTTTAAATTAAAACAAACAACAAAATCATGTTTTACATAAAATAAGCGCAGCGTGTTTTATAGATCAGTTTCTAAGAATGTGACCAAAGAAAATCAACTTTACATGGAAATCGACAGCAGTTAAAACTATACTACAAAAGTGGAGGAATCAGCAGACAAAATATATTAGCTTTATATCAATATGGTTTTCTTATTGCTGCTTTACATTCAGATGTCTGACATGGCAATAACGGATCACGGCATTTATATAAAAATGGTTTTGTTACTGCGGGTTTCCTTTGATACCGACATGTCACCATGTCACAGGAACATTTTCCAACTTTTTTCAACATACTGCAACATTTCACCCCAAAAAAATAACAACATATAAAAATATAAACTTGCACCAGAGCTGCTAACACAAAACCTCTAACATGTACAAAATATGTCTATAAAATTCCGCAGCTGCCATCAACTATGTTTAAAACACAACATACAGTACAAACTTCAAATGTAACACAGAACCCCACACATATCTTATGTATGCATGTTGCACTTATTATTTCCGAAAGGGTATGGTTTTATTGGGCGGGCTCCACGGAGGAGGGGGGCTGTCTTGGAGGATCGCTTGTATTCGTCTTTCTTCTCTTCGTCTCTTCTGTTCCAGATCTTTCCGTACCTGTTGGGGGAAAAAAAAGATAAAAAATCTGAAATATGAACTCTTCCTGACAACTCGGACTCGGCGACTGACACCATTTTTATTTTGAAACAAATGAAGAACCTTCGATGCCACTTCTCACAAGTCATTCTGCTCACCAGCCAGTTTTCATACATCTCCAAAGCCATTTTATCCCTCTCCTCTTTCATGTAGCGCTCCTCCTCGGCTTTATTTTGGGTGTCCTCGCGCTCCGTCGACACTTTTTCATGGAGAACAACCGTCTTCTTTTCACGCCTTAGAAAAAGAAAAGACATAAATGTGACTAAACATCAAGCTTTGGCTGCCACCTGGTGGTTGATCATTTTCCCACCCATGAGTTGACCGAACATGCAGATCGCCCCATGCAGCTATTTGCAAGGCACCGCTTGTCGACATGTGGCCCCCCAATGTGGCCCCCAATGGTACGGCAGCTGCTTCCTTGAAGAAGTCAATGATTCCCGCTCACCAGTCAGACAAGGCAGATCTGCTGTCTCTCTTTCTTTCCTCCTCCTTCTCCTGCTTTCTGAACCGCAGCTCATTGGCAGCCTCTCTTTGCCTTCTGGCCTTTTCTTTGAGGAGATGATCGTGCTCACTCTTCCATTGTTCGAACACCTGCAGGGTTCACAATCTCCTCGATTAGCACACCGTCACACGGAAGGACTTACTGTAATGCACAAAAATAAATTGATCGACGAACCTGTTTGGCCGAGTGTTTTTTTTCTTCGCTCTCTTCAGTCGCTCGTTGCCCTTTTCTGAGCGCTTCCTGCTTTTCTTTGGCTCTCGCCTTGAGACTCTCTGCCTTCTTTTCCTTCCAAGCCTCGTACGATGACGCAGAATCTTCCTTTTTAGCCTCTTCTTCCTGTTATTGGTTTGTTTTTATTGTTGTTTTTTCGAAAGAAAGAAAAAAGTGTGCATTTCTGTTGAAATATATATTTTTTTCTTTTTTTATAGTGTTTGTATTTCCAATTTACAGAACAGATTACTCACCCTTTTCTTCTTTTCTCTCAGGATTTCCTCCTCTTTCTTCTTTATCTGCATGTTCTCTCTTGACTTTTCCTTTTTCTTCTGAAGCCATTCCTGTTAGAAATACACGTTAGTGGGCGGGGCTTCCAGACTGAACTGGAGATACTCTGATGCACTCGACCGACAGCAAATCATCTTTGTTGTCCGGCGGCTGATGAGAAGAAAAAAAAAGAAAAGAATCTGCCTCCCAAAGGCCTGGCTTTGAAATTAGTCATTTTAAGACATTAGGTGTACCTGATCATAATGTAATAAAAGCTCACCCAGATTACAAACCAAAACACTGATTTTCTAATGAATCGGGCTCTCCGTCACACCGACCTGGTACACGGCGGCTCTGAGGGAATCCGCCGCTCGAGGCCAAGAGTCTTGCGGCGGGACTTCCCGGTCCAGGAGTTGGAGAGTTCCCAGGTACCGTGACTCCACTTTCCCGGAGCACACGCTGTGCGATCTGCGAGCGGTCTGAGAACTCGATGTCCTGATTCAAATGAAAGGGCGGGTCAGTTCTGTTCACGACCCTTCACCCCATCCACGCAACTTTAGAGGCGGCCTGCTTACCAACCTGCTGTCAGAGGGTTTTTGGTGGACGCCGGAGAGCTGCTGCGAGTGATCTCCCGAGTCGGCCTGAGAGAGACAGACAGTGTTTAGCGAGAGAACCAAGAGGTTCATGTCCAACGTGACACCCGATAACGGAGGCCTTACGTTGAACTCTTCAAACGACGTGGAGTACTTTCTCCCCTGCTCTTGGCTGTCACCGGAAATGAAGCCATCTAAAACAATACGGAAGAAAAGAATCAGGATAAATGAAGCCAAAATTACTATTTATTTTTCAAAATGAGCATGCGGTGCCGAGGGAGGCCGGCTGTCACCTCTGGACCCGGAATCTGTGGTCTTGGTGAGCTGCGACTGCTCACTGCGACTCGAAGGGGATTTGCTGAGGCCGCACGAAACCGCCGGACTTCCCTCTGTCCACTTTGACGAAAAAGGAAGAAAAAAAACAAAACACGTGCTCAAATTTAGAATTGGTTTGTTTGTCTCAACCGCAAATACCGCCGTGCGTGTGGACCGCGGCTCCGTACAGCGACGTTGCTGGACGCGTCGGAGGAGGACAGGGGGACGGATGCGGAGGACGTCTGGGGCCTGCTGAGATCCGGAGATGCAGCGTCTTCTGCGGTCCTCTCCGCGGCGCGCAGGCTCAGTCCGAGAGTCCTCTGCCTCGGTTTGGGCCTGGGTGGCTCCCTGTCGGTATCTGAAAGAAGACAA
This sequence comes from Ophiodon elongatus, assembly GCA_016806645.1. Lineage (NCBI taxonomy): Eukaryota > Metazoa > Chordata > Actinopteri > Perciformes > Hexagrammidae > Ophiodon > Ophiodon elongatus. The sequence goes on along the minus strand of JACSYO010000627.1, from coordinate 8,863 downwards.
AAGGTTTGTGGAAATATGAATTTAAAAAAAAAATCTGCAAAAGTAACGTGCCCTTTGTGGTACTTGTACATGAAGCTGTGCAAACAGACCTGCTGGTACCCGCGGAGCGCGGGAGCTGTCCTCCGGGATGGGGTTGTCCTTGTCCTCCTGGAGGGGGTACCCCTTGTCCTCCGGGAGGGGGTTCCCCTTATCCTCCTGGACGAGGTTGCCCTTGTCCTCGGGACCCGGGGTCTCCGCCACACTGTTGTCAGACGGTAAGGGCAACGGGCCGTCCAGCAGCGAGTCGTCTGATGTGTGGTACGACAGGGATCTACTTGAGCTCCCTCTCGCGATCCGGGGATCGGCGGACACCGCGGAGTGCCGCGAGGACGAGGAGTCGTCGCCATTGCCGCGCGGACCGGCGGAGGAGCCAGTCGGCTCGTTTTCGCGGGACTCTGACGCGTCGACGTCGTCGTCGTCCGAGCGACAGACGATTCTCGGGGTTTTCAGGAACGAAACTCTCTTGGCCCTGCCGGGTCGGCCCTCGTCATCTGAGATCTCGAAGTTGTTGATGATCTGGGGTTTACCCTTCAACGCTTTGGTGGCGCCGGCCCTCTTCTTCTTCGTTCTCGATTTCAGGAGCTCGTTCAAAAAATCTGTGGAGAGAAAAAAATTAAATACAGAAATTTAGAAAGATCGAAAAATTTAAAATGACAAGACAAGACCAGCTGTTCAACTGTATCTGTTTAAGTTGACCCCCCCAAAAAAATAGACTCAATGTCCACTTACTAGCTTTTTTCTGGAGCTTTTCAACTATGTCTTACTAGCATTTCTTAAGTGGATGGTTTCAGGCCAACTGAGGAAGACTCAGAGATATGGTTGAAAACTGCACACAAAAAATAAAAATAAAAACTAGTAGAAAGTGACCTTGAGTTAAGCTCCTCATGAAGGGGTCAGACTAACAATGTTATCCAGAAGAGGAAGCACAGCCACATGGTCTGCTCTAGGACTACTTTGAGCCTAACCGTCGCTGCTCTCTTGCTAAATACTTTTCATAAAATAATATTTTCATGCTGCGCCATCTCACCGTCTTCATCTTCATCGAAGTCATCGGAGTATGAGCATCGATCTGTTTTGGTTTTGCTCCCTCTGGCGGAGACCGCGGCCTGGAGTTCGTCCTGCAGCGACATCATGTTGGATTAGATTAGATTAGACTAGACTAGATTATTAGACTAGACTAGATTATTAGACTAGATTATTAGACTAGACTATTAGACCAGACTAGATTATTAGACTGGACTAGATTAGACTAGACTACATTATTAGACTAGACTATTAGACCAGACTAGATTATTAGACTAGACTATTAGACCAGACTAGATTATTAGACTGGACTAGATTAGACTAGACTAGATTATTAGACTAGACTATTAGACCAGACTAGATTATTAGACTGGACTACATTAGACTAGACTATTAGACCAGACTGGATTATTAGACTAGACTATTAGACCAGACTAGATTATTAGACTGGACTAGATTAGACTCAGTGGGAGTTGTACCTTTCTGCTGCTCCCAAGTACAACAATACGCATATCACAACACACCATGAGAAGCACACACCATGCAATGTAATAATCGAATAGTAATGTAATAATCGAAGTACTGTGGTAAGTACAGGAGATACTTCCTGACCGTGTCGGGTTAACTAACACGAGTCCAGTCTGTCCTCATTAGGTAGCTAAAGACACGGAGACCTTTACCTGAAACGTTGTTCTCCTGGATGTTTTGGGGCTCTTCGTGTGAGCCAGAGTGCTGAACTGAGTCGTCATTGTGAACGCTCACCACGTTAGCATGCTAGCTAAACTAGCTAAGCTTGTGTTCTCCACATGCACTGTGACAAAGTAACCGAGCTCCCGGTGCTAAGTAGGAGCTAGTGTCTATTATAAAGGACCCTTATGCTGGGTGTGTCCTACTCATTACATCCTATACAGCTGTTCATACACGGAGCGGCCTGAAGGCACACGGACACACAGCTCGCTACAGTGGGCTAACTGACTTGTTGATGGTTACCCTGGGAAACGTGGAGGACAGTTCCGTTTCCCCACTGCGCATGCTCAGAGGATTACGAGCTACATTTTAACAACCAACCAACACACAATCTCGTGTGTGTGTGTGTGTGTGTGTGTGTGTGTGTGTGTGTGTGTGTAAAATTTGGGAGCAGTACATTGATAATGCTGATGTGAAGACAGGCGTCTATAAAGTATCTGTCGTGAACAGTCGTAAAAAAAAAAAAAAAAAAACACAAATTAATATTATAGGATGTTGCATTATTGGGTTGCTCCTCCTGATGCATTAACGTGTAAGCAGCATTTTAATGTTGTGGCTGGACAAGTGGTCTTTAATAGGTAGCACAGCATCACAGAATTTAAGATTATCACAGGCTTTTATTTAAAATCTCAATAAAATACATTTAAAATCTGCAAATATCCAGTAAATGTAGTGGAGGAATAAAAAAAGAAAATACAATATTTCCCCAAAAATGTGGTGGAGTGAAAAAATAGCTTAAAATGGAATACCTCAAAATTGTACTATAATAAATGTTGTAGTTACACTTTACTGGTAATGTACTTATACATCATTTATGAACTAATAAAATACAAAATAAGAACACAGGCAGGCAGTAAGACTGAATTATTTTTTATTTATTTTTTTTGTTCTAGGAAAAGTGCATAGTTGAAGCCCTTTTTCTCTTAGACAGAAACAGTGTAAATAAAGGTCTCCTGCGGTACCACATGGTCCACTTGTTCATCTCGACAGCCTAGTATGGTTCCCCCTTCATTATACACACCACCTTATGTCTTACTTAACTTTCCCCATCTCCTCCCTGCCACCTGATGTGTCTAGAAATAAATCTTTTAGAGGGCGTTATTTGCCGATATGGAAACTAAGAGAAGCTACTACAGATCATATTTAGGTTCTGAACTCTTACACCATGTATATCGAGAAAGACACTTCCATTTTAAGACTAATCCACGTAGGCTCTGATATCACAAGAACCCTGGAGAACACAACCCAAGGCCCAGACACGCGTTGACAGCCATGTTGCCATGACAGGGGCACGACGAAGATGAGGTCAGGGACGAGGAAGATCAGGAAACCCTCCATCATGTACCGCAATCCAACAGCTAACAATAGACATGTTAAAAAAAAACAACATTCACTTGTGATAATGCGCCATTTTTTCTTGAGATTGTATCAAAGAAGTGTTGATTCTCTTCAGTAACATTGAGGCTGTATAGTTTGTGGCGCTGTTGTACTGCGTTATAAGTATCCACCCACAATTACAAACACGGTCAAGGAACACGAGACAGTCACCATTATATTGCTCTGCATGAGAGATTTCTGTTTTTCTGTTCACTGATTAAACCTTTAATCTAGCTGACAAACATTTTTTTTTAATTATTTATTTTATAAACGAATCACTCATTTAGCAGCTCTGGACCAAGAGAAACCAACAAATCCTGTAAACCCTGGTCAGGAGAAACCCTCCACTGCAGATCATTCCCGTGTCTTCTCGTCTCATTTAAAAAAAAATAAAAAATAGGAACTCAAATATTGCCATTCTTTCACAAGAACATTCCAACATTTGGAAACGAACCGTTTGAGCTCCTTTCCCTTCAAATTTGTTTGACATTATCATCATCATCATCATCATCACACAGACGAAACTTTCGGTGCTCCAACCAACCACAGACTTTCAGGTCCTCACTGCCACCATTTTAGACCGCTGACTCAGCACAACACGCCAACATAAGGAAACAACACACCACAACAACAAAAATATGATTCTCTGCTACCAACGAGTGAGTATACAATTTTGATTATTATTATTTTTTTTAAATCTTTTAACCACGAGACAAGTACATGGAATCATCTGGATAGGATTAAAAATGCTCGTGCCGAGCATGTCGTTTTACAATGAGCAACTCGGCTTCATTTCCACCACGTGGAACGGGAGCATTTGACCGTCCCATCTCAGCCGGGAAACAGATGGCCCGAGCTCCGTCGCTGTGGTCCCGATTACCGACACCACAGTCACGAAACCAACGGTCGCCTGGAGGGACAGACGCGTTTCCGGAGCTGTGGTTCATAGAACAGACGGGACTATTTGCTGGAGGATGTAATCGGACTGAGGCCTGAAGACGGACTCGCTGCAGTGAGACCAACGCGTTATTTGTGATCCCAATTCATAATAGTATTCATCCATATGTATATATATATATTTATATATATTCATTACGTTAATCATTATGCTGGTTTAAATGTGCTATTAAAACATTACGTGCTATGACATCATTACTGGCACCGTTTATAGAGTAGTGACTTTGAAGTGGAAAGAGAGGAATGTTTCAGAGTCTGAAGACCCGCCACCCTTCGTTGCTCAGCAAGCACTTGAACTATTTCACCCCCCACCAACACACGTGACACATTCCTTCATTTTCAGCTCAGTCAACACCAGAGCTGAGCTCAGGGACCGACTCAGAACGACGCCCCGCCTTCTGATTAAAGGCTCGGCGAATACCACACAGAGCCCAACTGATATGTTAACACGCTGATGCTGTCGGACCACATCAGTCAAAACTGGCTCGTATGTGTCTGCAGATCAAACACAAAAAAACGTCAGTACATATTTATCTTAATTCAAGTTTGCGATCAAGTTTGTCTTTATGCCTCGTTAATCAAATTCTCATGGCATTTTTCTATATCTTTGTCAAAAATAGCCAATGCCCAAACCGTTAACGTTGTTTGTTTATGTTTTAAAAAAAAGAAAAAAAAAAGAAATCAATATCATATCCGTACGGGCCTCATCAATCCGGTATCCGTTGGGCTCCAGTGACAGGATTCGCAGAGAAATCTACCCCCAAAAACACACTGGCAATAAAACAAGAGAAAAGCAAAAGAGAAGTGAATGAAGGGGAGATGGCGCCGTCCCTTTGTCACAGTCACTGGCTGACTGCTCAGCTCCAGTCGGAGCAGCTGGGTGAGTGCTGGTGCTCTCCGCTGCTAGTCGATAGGTGGCGCTGGCGGCTCTCTTCCAGCGCTCTGCAAACCAGGACAAGCAAATATTAAGTCTTAACAAGAGAGATCCTGTAATTATACAATTTATAACATTATAATAATTAAAAACAACAATAATGACAGGTTAGCTTCAAATTTGGACACACAAGACATCAGCAAATGTTCATCTGGTTGTGTACAGCCACAGGCCGAGTCACTGTTTGAGCTGGCGTCAGCAACTTTGGAGAAACCAGCAAGAGAGCTATATTAAAAAATAAATAAAAATCCAATGGAAAAACCCAGTCCAGTGTAGCACACATCGTTCCAAAGGAAGTAGCTAGCAGCACCAGCTCCATTAGTCGCTACATGTAGCAAGAAAGTCTCCCAGTCGGCTTCATTGACAGCCCGTACCTCCAGGCCTCCCCCAAATAATCATCATGAACGCTACATGACCAACATGGCTCCCGTTAGTCCTCACAGCTGTCTGAATAGCAGCTTGTGGTAGACACCGGTAACAACAATGAGCGCACGGGCAGGTAAACAGGCAGGTAAACAGGCAGGTAAACAGGCAGGTAAACAGGCAGGTTGATTTTGAATGAAATTATTGGACGGGCTTATCCTCCGACTGCCACAGATACAGGACTTTCTTTTGTCAGAGCATTTGAGTTATTGATTGCTGCCAGGATGTTGTGACAATTTCAACAATTCTTTGCTAAAAACTTTAAAACTCTAAAATACAGCTCCAGGTCACATCACAGAATAAACATTTAGTTCCCTAATGTTTAGGAGATAATTGCTCATCTTTGCGAAAATATTGACCAAACAACAATTTCTGCATTTGGTTGGACTGTGGTCTGCTGGAACTTGACTAAAATAGAAAAATATTGAAAGAGATTGGTCTAAAAGCAATTCAAAAATACACACTGCCATACAAAACCTAACTATTATTAAAATCACACAAACCAAAAAATAAATAAATAAATGTTGATACAATAATTAATCTGTGGTCAAGACAGCTGACCTTTAAAGAGCAGAAGCAAGAAAACCTGACGTTCAACCAATAGGCCTGACTTTATGGAAGACATTTGGACATGTTACAGTAAAAGCACGGGTGTAAATAACACAATTATTGACGGCTGAATGCCATTTATCAACTTCAGTTTCAGGGTCTTGTATTGTGCATGCTGACTCACTGTCATCGGTAGAGACGTTAGTAACTCCAACAGGTTTTCCTGCCACAGCAAGTCAAAAATGTCTGCTGTGAAAAAGGGCTATAAAAGAATAAAATGGGACGACGCAATGACGATAACACCAACTAAAAAAACTGAAAAAAAAGAAATAAAAAAGGACAGGAATATGTGGCACATTAAAAAATATAGGATACATAAAATATATAATAATAATATATATGATCGTGGATCTTTTATTGATGGTGAGAAGTGTATCACTCAGCTGTACGCAAAGGATTTTATTTTATAGATTTCAGGTGTATGAAAGCATTTTTTTCTGCATGTTTCATCTTTGAAAATGAATAACAACTAGCATGCCTTACCTAATAACATTGCGTCTTTTTTATTTTGACTTCATCCAGGGTTATAGTGTTAATCAAAACGGTGACTTTTTCCCAATTCTATCTCAGTAAATCACCATAAAAAGGCAAACAAGTGTCTTACTCAGTATCTTAAGCCAGTTCACTTCTACGCTGCGATTCACCACAATGCGCTACTTTGTGGTGAATCGTCACGGTAACCGAAAGGCAGACGCGTACTGAAACCTACGTGCACAATCTCTAGGTTAGGTGGTCGCACTGCGATCGATACTGACATTGTGGGGTCCGGTAGGTTTGCCTGTGGAACGGCTGCCCCTGAGACTGGATGGGCGCAACAGGAACAGCAGCAGAGCCAGCACCGCCCATCCCATCAGGAACATGGGGAGGGTCAGGTCACCGCCTCCGCCAACCGGCCCATTGGGACCCGGCACTGGAAAACAAACGCATCTTTGCACTTGGGATCCACACTATGTGTTTCTGATCCCAGAACACGACACGACACGACACTTCATGAAAAACAAAAAACACTAATGTGGTCATACATACATTCCTGAGGGCAGTCGGTGTCTGTGCAGTAGGACTGAGATTGCCTGAGCTGAGGGAGAAATTACAGAAGGAACAAAGCAGATTTAATGCAAGAGGAGAGCGGGAAAAATAACTTCGATGGCCGACCTGTTCACTCTGCTTACCACCGACCTCATCTAGTGTGAGGAAAATAACACAGGAAGTCTGTAAACCAATAACACGGACACAACCCTCAACAGCTCCTTGTAACATTAGGCACACAAACAAAAATATACTGTACAAAGTTCTGACACGCAAATCCTGTGAAAATTCTTTCCTTAATGGGACAACACCCTTCCCCCTCAGGGTGGTTTCATGCTCTGAGCCATCTGCAGCTCGCCACGCAGGTCACACCTGCGCACAAAAGGAGCCAATGAGGTCACCTGGAAACCGACACGACATAATCACAACTTCTACTCCGTCTACACAATGTTGACCTCTTCTTTTACACGGTCCATTGAAGAGAACATCTACATGCACTGTGCATCGGCGTGACACGTCTTAAGGGTGGAAATGCTGATTGGCTCTCTGGATAAACAGCGAGCAGGAACCAGGATGTGCTGGCTCGGTGCCAGTCGGCAGCTTTTCCTTTCCTCCTCTCCGGCTGGGACTTTCATTTGCTTGCTAGTTTTGACTCAATCGTTAATCTCTCGGCTTTCTCCTCTCGACTTTGGCAGGACATTACTTATACTTTGTGCTGCACACCTGGATTCCCTGCTCCTGCGACGCCACCCTGTTATAAGCCAGCCAGTTAAGTTTTCAAGCGACAGCCAAAGGCCACTCACCAGGTTGATGAGGCGCCTCATGGCATACTCATGGGTGCAGACGCACTCACAGGGGTCAAAGCCTCCCTCCGCCATTTCTCACCAGATGGCGTCCACCCTGGAACAAAGAAAACGAAAGTACCGTCTCTAACTAAGACCAAGTACAAGAACAAAGAAGAGAAACCTGACGCTCCCTCTTGTCAGTGCTGTCCTTTACTGTAGTTTCACAGGCACACAGCCTAGAGGGAGGAGACTGCTCAGTTAAGGACAGCCAGCCCCGTCTGTGGCTGCTTTATCTCGCTGTGTGTAATCTAGGTGTTTGTTATTGAAAATAAACTCGAACAAGACCTTTCTTGACAATGTACCGGAGTGGATTCTGGCGTTGTGATGGTGCACTCGTCTTTAATACAACACTGATTAGGAGCCACATCATCAGCTGAGAGCCGAAGATAGTTTTGCAAAATAACATAAAAATCAACAAAGAGTTTTAGCAATCGGCCCGGCATACTGATGGGAAACACACAGACGAGCTTGGATTAGTTGGAGGACAACTGTACGGTCAAATGCACAGATGTCTGCTACAGGTGCCTAATCAAAGTTAACCAGGTCTATACTGCAACACCAGATACTACATTTTTTTTAGGCTGAGAATAAAATCGATATTTGATTGATGGAAATTCACTTTTTCTTTTGGCCCACCTGCCACTGTGGCTGATGTATTCCAGAATCTACTAGCCACTCAATAGAATACTGTTGTGGTTTTTTTTGGGCCACTTGCATATTTTACCAGCATTTGGCTGATGGCTAGTGCCAATTTCCACCCTGATTGGCCAAACATTTCTTTCTTCTACAATATTGTCATCTTTAAAAAATAAATAAATAATTAACATTACAAACATTTGTAATAAAACAATAAATTCCAAGATATTTTTTTTTCAAAGAATAG
>JACSYO010000626.1:0-23022 GCA_016806645.1 Ophiodon elongatus | reverse complement strand
GTGTGTGTGTGTGTGTGTGTGTGCGTGCGCGCGCGCAACTTCTGAGGCCCAAAACAGTCGACTATCTGACATCAGCAAAAGCCGACAAATTCAACACACACACACACACACACACACACACACACACACACACACACACACACACACAAACACACACACACACAAGCTGCTTAGTAGCATTTTTGCTTCAGCCTGAGTTCAGTTCATCGTTCCTGTAAAGATTGGTGTTGTAAAGTTTATTAACAGCTCCATCTAGTGGACAACGCAGGTAACAACGTAAATTACCTCTTACTACTGTAGTTTCTCACTTTTATTTATTTTTTCCATAAATTAAGTATACTTCTATTTTTATTTGCACTTGATTTTATACTTCTACTCCACTACATGTCCTACCTAAATACTGCAATAAATGTATTTAACAGATATTGTTATTAGTTAATTTGCAAATTGGAAATTTTACGTACAAAACTCATAAGAAACAATTTTCTTAAACGACCCAACAGTATATGAGACAGTTGAAATCTCTTATGCTGCTTGCTTGTTAATATTAGTGATAATACAGTAATATAAGTAGTCTGTTCCACATTATTGGTCGTGATGCTCCGCGTTGTGTTTGTGTCTTCAGATGTACGAAGGCCCGGAGACGGACGCGGGGCTCTGCACCCACCACCCCGGAGGGCCCGTGTTCCACGAAGGGTGAGACGCAGAGACACACCGCTGCCATGTTTCCACTTCTTCACTCCGGAGGCATTATGCAAAATCCAATATATATGTATATATATAAAAAAGGTTTTTAAATAATAAATATATAATAAATATATATATATATATATGTAATGTATTTATTATTATTATATATATATATACATATATATGTATATATATACATATATTTATAGTATATATATATTTATATTATATATTATACATTTTTATTTAAAAAAAAAAACTATATACTATATATATCTATAAATGAATATATCTATATCTATATATATCTATATATATGTTATTTATTATTATTATATATATAAATATATATATATTTATATTATATATATATATATATATATTTATAGTATATATTATATATTTATTATTTAAAAAACATTTTATATCTATATATGAATATATATATATATATATATATATATATATAATATATAGATATATATATCTATATATATATATATATATATGAATATATATATATATATATCTATATATGAATATATATAGATATATATCTATATATATTCATATATAGATATATATCTATATTCATATTGATATATAAAAACGTTTTTTAACTTCTTACAATCATATTACAATCTTTGTTTTCACTACCCTCTTTTCAAACCATAATTACGACGCGTCTACAAAGAGGAGATGTGAGCTAAACTCAACCGAAGGCCAAGTGAGCGAAGCCTGAAACGCAGACGATTCATTAAATATCAAAACAAATCCGCTACATTAGCAACAGACGTGAGAAGCAAATCAAAACTGCAGCTGCTCTTTGAGTTGCATAAAGTATATGAGCATCACTCTCTGCTGGTTAACCCAACACCTCTTCATTTCCTCAGGTAAAACTGCCGCTTGTCGAATTTGTTTCCGTAACGTGAGCATCCGACAGGTTGAGTGATGCAGACGTCCCAGACCGGGTTTCTAACCTGTGGCCGCGTGTTTCCGTGCAGGTACAAGTACTGGAACTGCTGCTACATAAAGACCATAGATTTCAACGCTTTCCTGGACCAGAAAGGCTGCACCGCGGGGAAACACCGCTGGGTCCCGAAGCAGGTACGTCTGGGAGGAGGGTACGCCATGAAAGGCAGGTGGAACAGCAGGGCAGGGGTCAAAGGTCACGAGAAGCTGACAACCAGCAAAACAGCCTCAGCATTTAAAATCACCCCTTTTTTTCTGTTTGAAGATTGATTGCGCAACACTTGCTTTTTCCTTCTGGTTTGTTCTTGTTTTGGTGATTTTTTTTTTTTTATCAGAAAAACAGAGAAAAACAAAACACAAGCTGGGAGGTGACGAAGTATTGGAAATAAAACCTTCGTGATACAAGTCGCATGTCCCAAAAACACCAGTTTTATGCAACATCTGATGCTGTAAGAGGGTTTTTAAGTCACTTCTACACGTTCAGTACATTAACTGAGCTCTTGGATGTTCTTCTGATTATTGTTTACTGTGATTATGTAAATGAGGTATTCCTGATGCCACAGCTCTTCGTTGTGTGTTTGCAGGACAAGAAGAAGGTGGCGTGTCGGTACGACTGGCACCAGACGGGAAATAACGTTGTCATAACGATTTACGCCAAGAACGCAAACCCACAGCTTTCCAACATCGAGGGCAACCGGACGGTGGTGAGTGGTTTACACACACACACACACACACACACACACACACACACACACACACACACACACACACACACACACACACACGCACACACAGTCACACACATACACACACATACATATTTCTCAAATATATATATATATATATCTTTTAATATATTTAAATATATACATATATAATTTAAAATATATATTTATATATATATATATTCTTTATTATATATTTCTTAATATATATATTTTGTTATTTATATTTATATTTTTATATATATTTATATTTAGTCTGCTTTAAAAGGTCAATTATGCACACATTAATGCATTAAATAATAATAAATTTGCTTCGTTCTTCTTGCTTATTGTCTTTTTCTCAATGTTTTCATCCTCCTTAGCTCTCATGTCAGATGCAGTTTGAGAACGAGAAGATTTTCAAGAGAGACTTTCACTTCTGGGGCGTGAGTATCTGCTGGTCACGTCTAAATACACCTGACACGCCTGATGCATATATATATACATCTATATATATATATATTTAGATGCATATATATACATATATATATACATATATATATATATATATATATATATATATTTAGATGCATATATATATATATAGATGCATCTATATACATATATATATATATATATATATATACATGTATATATATAGATGTGTGTGTGTATATATATATATATATATATATACATATTACATATATACATATTATAGATACAGTATATATTATATACAATATATATATATATGTAATATTACATGTATATATATATACATATTACATACATACATACATAATATATAACATAATATATATATATCACATATACATATATATATATATATACATATACATATATATATATACATATATATATATACATATATATACATATATATATATATAATATATACATATATATATATATATATATATACATTACATATATATATATATATATACATATATATATATATATATATATATATATATATATATATATATATATATATATATATATATATATATATATATATATATATATGTATATACATATATATATACATATATATATGTATATGTGTATATATATACAACAAGATATGTTAACGATGCCTTTTCCTCAGAGGCTCATGTTTCACACAGCCCTCCTTCCTCGGCCTCGTCTCTCCTTCAGGTGGTGGACGTGAAGCAGAGCTCGGTCAACATGGTCCCGTCCAAAGTGGAGGTCACCCTCCACAAGGCCGACCCGGTGGCCTGGGGCAAACTGGAGGACCCCAACTACAAGCCCGAGCCCGAGCCCGAAGACGACTCCTACTCCGAAAACACGGCGCCGTACCCGAACGACCACGACATCGCCGACAACGACATCAGCGACTCGGACGAGGAGTGGGCCTACGACACGCGGCAGAAACAAACCCCGGAGGAGGAGGAGGAGGAGGCGCGCAAGAGGAGAGCGCAAGACAGGCAGCTCCTGAAGACGAAGGAGGTGGAGGAGGAGATGAAGAAGGCGATAGAGGAGAAGAAGAGGGCGGAGGAGGAGAAGATGAAGCTGCAGGAGGAGAGGCGGCAGGAGGCGGGAGCAGGGTTCGAAGACATGCCGGAGCTGGAGTAACGCCTCCGGAGCAGAGCGGATGCGTGACAGTGAATTTTTTTTGTTTTGTAACGATTATTTGTGAAATAATTAAGTCTTTTGTAGCTACGAATCCAAAATGAGATGTGGGACGTCGCTTTCCACATTTAAGGGGTTGATTCTCTTCTAGGAAAAAGTTGCTTTACATCTTTGGGAGACAAACGCTCTCTGTATCCTTGTGTTTCATTTAATTAGCATCGTGAGGTTTGGCCTCTTAAAATTTGAATATTCTCAACTGGATGTAACTTCAATACGAGAAATAAAAACTTTGTGTACATTTTTCTATGTGTAGGTTTCTGTCTTTTTTTTTTATGTCGATTTCTAAAAGTAACAAAATAAATCAACGTAGATAAAAGACCACTGCTTTAGCATGTGCAAAGTATGGAGAGTCATAAAAAGTCATAGTATTTCAAACCCTCGAAAAATTACATGAAAAAACATCATGAAAAAATCACAGTATGACTTTTTTAATGACGTTCAACATAATATACTATTAATTTTTTTATGATGTTCATTATAATATACTATTACTTTTTTTATGATGTTCATTATAATATACTATGACTTTTTTATGATGTTCAACATAATGTATAATATGACTTTTTTCAACATGCTCTACTATGAAAATCATAACCTCTTCCGACATATTTATTTATTATTTACTTTTTTTTCTGCATACTATATAATGAATTTCATTACTTAAATTAATTTTCCATAACTATACTATGACTTTTTTTGACCTGCAGTATGATACTATTACTTTTTTCAAATCAATACGATGACATTTTCTGACATTAAATGCAACAAATTGATTTAACATGCGCAACTTTTCTCACATTCAATTCTGAGAGACTTTGACATAATATACTATATCGTTAAAAGCCATAAGAAATTCATAGTACATTTAAAAAATTCATAGTATGTCAAATAAATTCATAAAAAAATCATAGTATGTTAAATAAATTCATAAAGAATTCATAGTATAGTATGTTGAATAAAAATCTTAAATAAGTCATAGTATAGTATGTTGAAATAATTCATAAAAATGTAAAAGTAATGAAAAAGTCATATCTTTTGTTAAATAAAAAAGAACAGTATTGCATGTTGAAGAAAACTCATAATTCATAGTGTAGAATGCCAAAAAGCTCATAAAAAAAGTCATAGTATGTTAAAGAAAGTTATGAAAAAGCAATTGTATAGTAAGTCAAAAATATTAAACAGAACATATTAAAAAAATAAACAGTATAGCATGTAAAAAATAAGTAATTCACAGTATAGTATACCAAAAAGTCATATAAAACTAATTGTATAGAATGTCCAAAAAAAAGTCATAAAGTATGTCATAAAAATGTCTGACTTTGGATGCTGTGATGATAACTAGTCGGATGGATGCTGTGATGATAACTAGTTGGATGGATGCTGTGATGATAACTAGTTGGATGGATGCTGTGATGATAACTAGTTGGATGGATGCTGTGATGATAACTCGTTGGATGGATGCTGTGAGGACTCCTCGTCCATCACGAGTCTCCTCATTGAGTCTAATGAGTCATGTTGGGTTATGAGTCAACAAAACACGAGCCCTCAGCTCACGAGTCACGCTGACGTTGTATTTCCACTCGTGTCTCTCATCAACCCGATCTTCTGTTGACCGATCTTCTGTTGACCGATCCTTCTGTTGACCGATCTTCTGTTGACCGATCTTCTGTTGACCGATCCTTCTGTTGACCGATCTTCTGTTGACCGATCTTCTGTTGACCGATCCTTCAGTGCCGTAGTGAAGCGGGTCGAGGGGTCCGGAGGAGGTTGGGTTTGCAGAGAGAGGAAACAGGAAGTGATGCAACGAGCTTCGTTGGCTCCACCAGAAAACCAGATATCGACGGCCAAAGTGTAAAACCTCCTGTCTGCAAAATGATCCAGGAAAAGTGGGAATAACCTCCTATCTGCACTTCGTATATTTTAATTTTTTTTTGTATTTTCTATTATGTATTGGGTATCCTTAATAAATAGCATTCTGCAAGAAATCAAGTTTTTTTTTTGTCTTCTCCAAAAAGTGTATTGTTCAGATTTGAGGTTTTGCTCTCCGGCCATCGATGTTGGGATTATCTGTCACGCGTCAGTATGCTTCACATAAAGTGCTCACGGCATCATTTACCGGCTGGTTTCTGCCTGGTGGGTCGACGGGAGTTTTGCATTATAGTTATTTAACGCTTCGTACCTACACAACTTAGTGACACTACACCACTACAAACAAAAACCAACAAAGTACTTAAGTTAAGTACCTCAACATTGTGATTGTTGATTTAATATTTCTTCTCTATTAAATCTCAGAATTATTATTATGTGTTACTCTTCTACATTTAGTTACTTTTCTCTCCTCTCCAGTGAAAATGATAAACTGAAGCGTGAAGTGTTCCTTTACGGGTTGAGAGAATTCTCCTTCTTCTAGAAACTAAATAAACAAATAAAAAACGTGACTTACATTTCCATCCTCCAAATAATTGCTCCGTCTCCCGGTAAACTCACCTTAAAGCACCACCACCACCACCATCATCATCATCATCATCATCATCATCAACAACATCATCATCAACAACAACAAAGAACACTACTGTCACACTTCAATAATTCATTTAATCTCCAAAGGGTTGCGCTGACTTTGTCTTTGTTACACACTGCACACGATAACACAATAAAACACCTCGCAACGTACAAGGTCGTGCAACATCTAGTCCGGCAACATCTAGTCCGGCTTCCAGCGTTGCGCAACACGGTCTCGATAGATCAATATGTAGGCCGTTCAGATCAGAGGGGGGGGCGGAGAGGGGGGAGGGGGGGGTCACAAATCTACGGAGTACTGTTGCACAATCAAGGTGGGGTGTTTGTAATCCGTGGGTTCGTTTCAGATTCTCAGCTCCGTGTAACTCCCTGGAAGAGTTTCAGTCAAAAATGTTTTTTTTTTTTGTTTTTTTTTGCTGTATGAAAAAAGAAGAAGAAATGACACAAAATAATTATGTAAAAAAAAAAAAAAAAGTCCTCGGTGAAAAGACCATGACACAATGGCTTCCAAACATTTTTTTTTGTATTCTCCCAAAACTAAAACACATCATTGAGTTTGTTTTCAGCACAACAAACAGCTCATCAAAGCATCTCAATAGAATTAAAAAAAAAAAAATTACACACAAAGAATTCACCCAAATGTTGGCTAAATATGACATCTCTTGTTTATGTAAACGATTCGTTAGTAGTCTGTAACAACACGAGAGAACTAAAAAAATAATAATAATTGGACTTATTTTAAATGTCTCGAGTCGGTGCATTATTAGAAAGACATTGCGACGGCAGTGGAATGACACGTAATCACATGAAATCACATGAAATCACATCGGCATTAAATATGAGATCTCAAGCTGCTGTGGGAGTAATTGTACAACCACCGATGTAATAAACCTTTTTTTTTTTTGTATACATCTCTATATAATTATCATTCTTTTACAGTTGGTTAGATATTACATTTTATCTACACACTTTTTGTCTGCATACATTTATCATAAATAAAAGATTTGTATTCATAAAAAAAACACTTGTAAACACTCAAAGTCTTTAAACACAGGTACGCACCCATGCACACAAATGTCTTTTTTTTTTTTTCTCCCTCCCCCCCGTTAAGTTTGCTTCTTCGTAAAGTGCAAGGCAAGATACAGTAAACTTTGAAATGTATGACATACGACAACTTTCTTTCAAGCATCTGAAGCTCACACACACACACACGCGCACACACACTCACACACACACACACGCACACACACACACCTTGTATGTCTCATCACCCACTGAACTCAGTACAAACTTGGCACAACACCACTAAAGCCTCTAAGATGTGGAGTATAGCCGGCACACGATGGATACAGTAGCACAATCCTACCAGAGCTGAACATCTACGTCACGGTCACTCCGCCCAGCAACAGCTAGTTTGGGGTTAGTTCAGTAAAAAGAAAATAATAAAACATAAAGAACTAACCCTTTACACGAATGAGGGGGAAAAGCAGATTGCGGCCTCGTGGAAGTTAAAGCTCCAAACGTTTAGCTCGTCTCGATCTGATGAGTTAATTAAAGTGTCTGGAAGAGAAAGTTTTGTCCCTTTTTTTTTTTTTTTTTTGATGATGATGGAGGAGGAGTTGCATCGGGATGAATCAACTTTTTGGAAGTTGCACGAAAAAGAAAATACTTCCTTGTGGTTTCTCCGACATGATGCGTTCGTCTTCAGCCTCGTGTTTAATCTCGACTAGCGAGCGGTTATTTCTGAATCACATCCCGGAGGTGAAAGGTCACTCGCGATACTCGGACATTTTTAAAGAAATCTGCGTTGTTTTACAGAAGAACTACGTCACAGAATTCATCTATTTTAAGTCCCCAAGTGATCCCTCTGTTAAACGTATTTGTACATTTAACTCGGAGTTAAAGTTAAACTGCTGTTTATTCCCTTTCTGACTCTTTACTGCACGGAGGCGAAGAACAAAGCAGAAATATTTTTTGTCCTTTTTTTTTTTTTTTTTAGTTCCACAGCAAATAAGCAAATTTCCCAAAATGTCGGAAACCGTTCCTTTTACGGAACGTTACTGTAAAACCTGAAGAGGAGAACTGTTTGAGCCTCCTGCAGTCAGCAGCAGATGAAACCCTCTGAAGATCTGAAGTCTTTAGTTTGTTGGAACCTGCTCGGAGGAGGCAGCCGTGGGTGGGAATCGAACCCTCTCTCTCGGAGTATTGGCAGACATTAAAGTGTTTTTTTTTTTTTTTTTTTTTAAATAAGTGCTCTCGCCGTAAAAAAAAAAAACCCAGACCATCTGACGCGTCGAGCAGGTTGAAACAAAAATAAGCACGAATGCTGCCGGTCGGCACGGCGAGGCGACGCCGCGAGGCGAAGGGAGGCTGAGAGCGCATGCGGGGTCACGCGGGGGTCAGGCGGCGTTGACCGTACGCACAGCGGCAAAGGAGTCCGTCAAAGGGGGAAGCAGCAAAAGCTTCACAGATTACCATTTGGGAAAATAAGATATACAAAAAAATATATAATATATTTGTCATCATCATCATCATAATAATAATAATAATAAAAGCTTTGAACCACAGACAAGGCAAAAATCAAATATCCACTGACTCGTACTCTTATATTACATATACAATCAGGAGTATGGCAAAAGTAGGAGTAATATACTGAGCAGCTGCAATGTTTTCGTTAACGTGTTTTTGATGCTTCCTCCTTCTGTAAACGTCTTCACGACACACCGGCAAAAAAATAAAATCAAGAACAAAAAAGAGAAAATAAAAAAGAACAGCATCTTACTGAGTCACTTCATCTGGTGCTGCGGCTCAAAATGGTTCCTGAAACCAGTGGGATGACTTCGACTCCCACGCGAGTCACATGTTAGACCTTGAAAATAACTGCGTGATGTACTGTACCTTTAAATCCCACTATCTTTTTTTTATATATATATATTATTATTTTTTTATATATTTATATATATAGATATATATATATATATATATATATATATAAAATATATATAATATATATATATATATATAAATAATAAATAAATATATATATATATATATATAATATATAATATATATATATAATATATATATAATATATATAATATATATAATATATATAATATATATATATATATATATATATATATATGTATATATATATAAGGCTGAATTCCAGATGAAGATGACTCGTCATAAAAGCAGAGCCTCGGATCACACACGCCGACTAAGAACCACTTTAGAACCACAACAGCAGAACCTTTGTGAAACCTTATATGATTTATCATTTAACATTATTCACAGGTTAATACAAGTCCACACGAGTACATTCCTCAGTACATTTTCTGTTTTTTTTTTTTTTTTTTGCAACATTTAATAAGATATTCCCCCAGTTGAGGAGAAGTTTGAGATGTTTTCAGTTTGTTCACTTTGTTGCCATTTTTTCAGTTCTCATGGCGATGGCAACAAGAAATAAATACTCTTTGAAAGTTTTTGAGAAAAATCAAAGTCTGAAGGCTGTTTTCGCAAGTTGAGAAATAAAAACGACTTAAGTTAGAGAGAGAAAATAATTCAAAACGTCATAACAACTTATGATAGATAGAAAATAAGACGGCTGCACTCGACATGCAAAAGGAGAGCACCACAAAAAACACATTTCTATGTCAAAAAAAAAAAGAAAAACCAAACCAAACGCCCCCGCGGGAACGCTTCGGGTTCCCACGCCTCCCTTTGTCCTCCGCCCCGCCGCTGGCCACGGCGACCTCTGACCTCCAGCAGGTAAACAGAACCGACGGCAGGACGCCGGTGGGGAAGCCAGGCCCCTCCGGGAAAAAAACCCCCGCAAAAAAAGAGGAAATAGAAGAAACAAGAATCCTCCCTGCAGGTGTGGAGGATGGAGAAGCAGGGAGGGGAGAGCATGAACGTTGGGAGGATGGTTTTCCTTTTCTTCCACACACCTCCGTCAGGCCACTAAGTAGAGGAGGACGGGAGGGGCGCTCCTCACCCCCGGTGGTCAGGGTATTTTGGGGGGTCAGGGGGGTCGGGGGGAGGGAGGGAGGAAGGGGGGCGGGACAGTATTAAGCACCTCTTACAGGACTTCAATTGCCCGAGGAATCTGCCTCACCAGCCCCACCTTTGCTTTCCCAATTTCCTGCGTGAGAGAGAGAGAGAGAGAGAGAGACAAACTAAATGAAAATGACAATTTCTGGATCGCTTGGTTTACTTACAATAAATAAATAAATAAATATTACCAATATGCCAATAGAGATGCTGCAAATGTGGTTCAGTATTTAAGTTCTCTAGTTTTAGATTACAGTTAAAAACAGAGATACGGTTAGACCCAGACAGCTCGATTCATTTTCTACGTAGCTGCAGTCGATCCATCGATGGATCAAACCTGAACTGGAGGTTTTCATCCTCAATAGACGGGACGAAGCTCTATGTATTAGCTATATTAGCAAATATCACAAATCAGATCAGGACGCCCCTCAGCTGAACTGTAGTTTCTCTTTCTAGACAAAGAGAACTCATTAGAGTGTTTTTTTGTCAGCTGGCAAACATATGAGAACCTCGTTGTTCTCCAACCATAAATAAAGGTCTGGATCGGGCCCGATCCTGATCCTGGATGTTCTGATCCTGATCATCCTAAACCGTCACGTAGTTTCTGGTTTTTCTCGACAAAGAGAACCCGTGTGGTTCGTGTACTGAGGCTCTGAGGCATAAATCATACACCGTATATATATATAAGAAGTGGGTCATTTTCTCATAGACTTCTACACAATCTGACTCCAGAGGAGTCGCCCCCTGGTGTTCAGTAGAGGGAATGCAGGTTTAAGAACACTCCCGCGTTGGCTGCACTCGGGAGAACCGGAGGTTTGACGCCCGATTCGCACATAATGAGGAGTTTTTGACAGCTGGCATAAGGAGGGCGGAGTTTACTCTACGTAGTTTACCAACAATCCACCGACTAACGTCTGGACGGGCCGATTCCAGCCCTGAAGATCAGCTAGCTGAACGCACTGAAGCCGAGCCGTCCTCTTACCTGAGAGAGAGCTGTTAGACTTCTGCTTGTGGAGCTTCTCTCTCTCCTTCTTCACCTTGGGGATGATCTTCAGCTTCGTACTGCTGCTGCTCTTACTGTTGACCCTCGCCGAGTCCTGGAGGACAAACAGAAGAACGCATGAAGACGCACCGCGAGAGACGCTCGACTGCGATGATGCATTCTGGGGGATTCTGGGGGTTCCCGTCGCCGCTCACCTCCTCGGAGCACTGCATGAGCGGACAGATCCAGTGGATGTCGTCCAGCTTGTGGAGCTCGGCGCTGAGGCTGTTCAGGGTCGCCCGGAGCTCCTCTTCCTCCGGAGAGTCCGACTGCGGGGAGACGAGGAGACGATCGGTGAGACGATCCCAAAACGCGGCGTCTGAACACGCGGACGGACACGAGCGTACAATAGCTCGCCGTCGTTTTTTTTTACAAAACACCTTCAAATCTGAAAACATCCGCTCGGTTCTCCTTCCACCGGGAGACGACGGACATTATGACGGCCCGCGAATATTATGCTAATTCGCAGATTTGCTGAACAGTAAACATCTGTTCACCTATAATTCTGTCAACATCGAGAGCGCGTCGCAAATTCGTTCGACTCATTTGCATATTATGCAAATCGTCCCGTCGGTGCTTTATTTATCCGCGTCGAACCTTGATCTCATCGCGATGGAGGTTTTAGGGAAAGCAAATAACCACCTTGAAGTTCCTCGTTCAGTATCTCAGAATTAGATCTGAAAAGGCTGATGAACATTTCAAAACTGAGGCAGATAAAAAGAACAGAAAGGGAAACAGGATAAATATTAAAGTGTGTCTGTATTCCCTATTCAAAGAAATGAAAGAAGAAATGTTCAGAAGTGAAACATTTCCTCTCATCTACTCACTCACACGTCGTTCGTACCTTGTGGGCGTTACGCAACATCCAAATCCCATCAAAACATTTTTCAAATATTCAAGCTTCTCTGAAGCTCAGTAAGTTGTAAATAACATTACCTGCAATAGTCATCCTCCTCTTAAGTTTTATGCTATTTTTTAAACATTACGGGTGTTATTCAACTTTAAAAGTGTCTGAACATGTTCCATATCTTTCAGACATTAGAGGTATTATTCACACGTCTCATGTTATATTTTGCTCGTCTGCACAAAGGGGCGACTGTGAGTGATGATCAATTTCCTCAACAGGGTAAATAAAGCGAGAGCAAACAAAAAAACTGAGCAAAGACAATAAACAGAGGCCACGAAGTGAAACGTGAGACGGGCGGGGCCTGAGCGGCTTTCAGGGGGAAACAACAACAACAACAACAACAACAACAACAACAACAACAGAGGGGAGGTGGTGAGGAGAGTGAGGTACCAGGAGCTTTCCATCCAGCAGCATCCGGGTCTCGGCCTGCAGAACTTTACTGCTGTTGACGATCTCCACCGCCGTGCTGCGGCTCAGACACTGGAAACACAAACCAGTCACGTGACTTGTTATCCTCAAAGATGTCCCATAATAAAATGTGCAACATATGGTCTGAAGCTATAAGGACACAGTTTATATATGCATGCATACACATGTTTTTAAATATATATATATATATACACACATCCACTTATTTAAGTTTGCTTACATGTAAGTAAATCACTAAAATATTAATATATATTAATATATATATACGTCCACTTATTTAAGTTTGCTTACATGTAAGTAAATCACTAAAATATTAATATATATTAATATATATATATATATATATATACGTCCACTTATTTAAGTTTGCTTACATGTAAGTAAATCACTAAAATATTAATATATATTAATATATATATATATATATATACGTCCACTTATTTAAGTTTGCTTACATGTACGCAAATTACTAAAATATACAGTATAAAATATTGAGAGAAAGTAACTTATCATGCTTCTCTTTCTACGGCTTTATTTATTGTAATGTGCAACAGAGACGGTATGTTTTAGATTTTCCTTCAACAGGAAACTTCTCACAAATGTTCAGATTCACCAAAACTAAAAGAAGAAAACAGAGAGCTGTCATTCTGTACGGTTAAAACGACGGAGACAAAAAACGGTAAAATCATTTTAAAACTAGAACTACACAATGTCGCCACTTCATCCTTTTAGACATTTGTGTAAAATTGTCAATATTAGCATATGAATTATTGAGTTATTTAAAAAAAAAAAAACCTTCTTTGTGAGGTCACATTGACCGTCGAGCACCAAAATCTAAATCAGTCCATCGGTGGGCCAAATTAATAAATTAAATAAACAAAAACATAATTCCTCCTGGCGTTCCCTGAGTAATCCCGCTCACGAGAACCGGACCAACGACCTCATGACACGATGCCTCGGTGCCGGTTGGAGGCGTCGCGTCACCTCTCATCACTAAATATTTGTGTTTGGATGAAGACGAACCCGTTGGCTGATTGCTCGTTGGAAACAAAGCCTCAGGCCGCTCACGCCCTGTTTGTTCTGTCATTACATCGTATTTAATCCTGAACAATGAGGCTCTCCCGTAACACGTGAAGGGAAAAGTGTGCCGTGTCCCGGAAGTGATGTCACGGACCCCCCCCCCCCCCTCCCCCCTCCCTGCCCGGCGTCGTACCTCGGGGGAGGACGGCTTGGCCTCCGTGAGCACGAGGGCGGTGGCGTTGACGGCGTGAGCCAGCTCCTGCTCCACCAGCTTGTGGGTCTTGGCTGCCTCGCGGATCCTACGGGGAGAACGAGAAGAATCACTGACCTGGAAGAGCTGTGATTATTATTTAAAGATGAAAAAGGGCTCAGTGATGGAGATCATTCCAACAGGTTGCCTGTTGATGGGACCAAAGCACGGTTTCTCCCTTTGTTGAGGATTGTTTTGACCTTTCCTGTTAGCATCGGGGCTCTGAGGGCAGAAGGTGTTGCTGTACTGTTGTTAAGATAGTTCAATTAATTTAATATTAGTATTCTATTCTATTTGTTGTACATATTGTGCATTTTTCTTATTTTCTTCTATTCTATTTTTGTATATATTGTTCTTTTCTTACATGTATGTAAAAATGCTGCTGTACCGAAAAAATGTCCCCTTGCGGGATTAATAAAGTATCTATCTATCTATCTATCTATCTATCTATCTATCTATCTAAACTCATTTAATTTGAGTTCATTTTTTAGATGTTTGGATTCAAAAACGTGGCCAAGATTTTAACCAGTGAATCACAAAACTCGAAGATTCAATTAAGCACATCTCTGTGTTCTCTGAGGTCCATTCGATGAAAGTGAGCATTACCCAGCACTCCATGACTCCGTCTCCATCTGCCTTCCAAACGTCTCCACTTGGACTCTCGAAACATTTACGGGGGCACGCCTTTTTTTTTTTTTTTTTTTTTTTACCGTGCGCTCAATCTGACTGCAGCTCAGCTTCGGAAGAGACGAGTTTACAAATGTAATTAAAATATGAATCATCCTGAAAGAGGGGAGGGGGTGGGGGAGGAGAATTTAGTTTGGGGAAATATGATTGAGCAGATCATAATCAATCAGACACACTGAGAAGACCTCGGAGGGAGCCGAAGGGTTTAGAAGAGCGAAAGAGAGAAATGAAGCAAACAGGCGAGCTGATTGCAGTGGGATAAACAAATCCCACAATGTAGAGCAGAACCCCCCCGACCCCCTTTATCTCCTCAACACAGAGACACACGGACGCAGATCATCAAACAGGAGGGTCGCTGATAAGCTCGCTTTGATGTGTGCATACCGTAAAGTATTTTCATTATGTTTGTTTATTTGCAATTTGCACAAACTAATTAACTCGTAAAGTTTGGAAAGAAGAGAATCCCACAAGCGTTTGTAACGAGCCGCGCTTCTTTGATCGTAGTAACTTCTGGCAGTGTTATGAATATATTCTTGTAATAATGTTCATTCTCAACAAGGTCTCTGCATGTTTGGAACCGGTTTCTGAAGACAAATTAAAAATAACTTTCCAGGTCCCGATAAAAAAAACTAACTGAAGGGAGGATTGTGTAGAATTTCTTTTATGAGAATATTCTCCCTCGTCTCTCTTGTAAAAAAAACCCCTCAAAATCAACATTATTACATAACATATACTTACTACTACTGTACTTAAATATTCTTTCCTTTGATTTTTAGTTACTGTCAATGAACTTCAACAATTCCTTCATTGATATTCCACTTTAAAAGGCTTTTATTGTGAAACATCTCCCTTTAGAGGAAGTGTTGAGTTTCACAAATAATGAAGCATTTGCAAAAGTATTACATCATAAAATACGTTAGATATACATTATACGGAAGCTTAAAAGACTTGTTTGCTAGTTTTCCATCACGTTCTGAAACTGAAAAATGTAGAAAAGTAATAAAAGTAAAAACTAAGTTTACTAAAAACATAAAAAAGAGGTGAAGTCTCAAAATGGCTTAGAGGAAACATGAACTAGAGTTCTTGAGAGTTCATGGATGAAATGTTGAACCCCAAACCTTCATCAGTAGGAACTTTTCAAACGTTTGAGAAACGTCGAGTGCAGATATGTGTTGAAAAGGTCAGGAGGCCTGTGACCGAGACTCTGACCGAGACTTTGACCGAGACTTTGACCAAGACTCTGACTGAGACTAGATACTCTGACCGAGACTCCGACCGAGACTCCGAGACTCTGACCGAGACTTTGACCGAGACTTTGACCGAGACTCTGACCGAGACTAGAGACTTTGACCGAGACTCTGACCGAGACTAGAGACTCTGACCGAGACTCCGACCGAGACTCCGAGACTCTGACCGAGACTTTGACCGAGACTTTGACCGAGACTCTGACCGAGACTAGAGACTTTGACCGAGACTCTGACCGAGACTAGAGACTCTGACCGAGACTCCGACCGAGACTCCGAGACTCTGACCGAGACTTTGACCGAGACTTTGACCGAGACTCTGACCGAGACTAGAGACTTTGACCGAGACTCTGACCGAGAGAGACTCTGAAGACTCGAACTCTGACCTAGAGACTTTGACCGAGACTCTGACCGAGACTTTGACCGAGACTCTGACCGAGACTTTGACCGAGACTCTGACTGAGACTAGAGACTCTGACCGAGACTCTGACCGAGACTTTGACCGAGACTCTGACCGAGACTCTGAGACTCCGACCTAGACTCTGACCGAGACTCCGACCGAGACTCTGACCCGCTTCCTCTGAGTCCCACAGGAACCGCCGAGTGCCTCTTACTTGTTGATGAGAGTGTCGGCCACGATGCCCAGCTGCTGCACCTGAGCGCACTCCTCCTCCGTCAGGTACTCCATGGACTGCTGGGAGTTAAGGCGGGGTCTGCTGGCGCGGTAGCTGTCGATCTTCCTCTTGTCCTCCCACGACTTCAGCGTGCTCTCGAACGCCTGGCACAAAGAAACCACTCATTTACTGACTTTGTACCGCAACAGAGGAGGCTGCAAGTTTCCACTTTCTGTCCGTGAAATGACCACGACCTTTGAACTCTTGCAGAACGTTTAAGGTGGCCAATGTGGTGCAGACTCCACTGGAAGTTTTTGACTGAACTCTGTTTGACTTTGTTTTCTGCCTCTGCCTCGGGCAAGGAGTTTCTAAAAGTTTGCACTCGAAAAAAATGAAAACACCTGACTCCTCGATTCAAGGTGGCTCTTGAGGTATTGTGTGTTTGTGAAGACAAAAGAACAGGCAGGAAGAGGTGACCTCTTGTGACCTCTTGTCTGTACTGAGATACAAGGGGGGGAAAACATATTTTAACTGTAAATTTGAGGTATATAAAGATAACGTTTTTTGATTACGTACAGATGATCATTTCATTTTAAACCAGGCATCCAGCAATCCAGCAGAGGCTCATCATTACTGTCAGCGGTTGAATAAAAGTCACCACATTTAGGAGGATGAACACTCTGCTCTCCCCGCGCGGTGCTTAAAAAGGAAACCATGGAAACAAACTGCCCAACGGTGCTCGACTCAAGAGGAGCTCTCAAAAAGGGTTGAGCAGCGTGAAGAGAGAACAAACACGATGCGTATGAATTTGATTTAAGAAATCCTGAAATAGAAAGATTCAACCACATGGGCTGAGAGCTAAAGCCGGAGAGCGGAGAGTGGATTTTCAGCGGCAATATTTATGAAAGAGAGACTATTTAGAGACTTTCTATATGCTTATAGTAGACATATATATGGAAATTCAGTAGCATACAGTACACATAAACATTCTAATACTATTTGCAGGTCATAGCTCTAAAGAGCAATACCTTATTATGGTGAATAAATCTGTCTTTGTGAAAATAACCATATGTTTTATAACATAGTTAACAGCTAATAAATGCATAACAATGTAATAATCCTAATAAATCAACAAAAAAACTCATAAGGCTTTTATTAACTCTTAAGCGGTCTATAAACTGCAAGTTTCTTACAAGTGCTTTAAATGTCTTATAATCTGACAATTAAACTGTCTATGATTCTATAATTTACACCTATCTAGTCTTAGTAACACAATGTTAATAAGCATCTTATAAGGACGAATGCAGTGTTTCGTGAGTAAACATCGTGAGTGAAACTACAGTACATATAATTCAGACTTGAGTTGGACTTTACTCGGTCTCTGGTGAGCATCTGGGCTCGGTTCTTGTGGACGATCTTGACGATGCCAGGCGGCTGGATCCAGGCCTCCCCGTCCACCTGCACAGGAACGCCCTCCTCCCCGAGGATGGTGATCTTCACCTGGCGGCACTGAGACAGAAAACAGCAGCTGTCAGATGAGACCCCTCATCCTTTTTTCCTTCCATGCATATAGTCTTCTTTTTGATTTATTTTCTACCAGCAATTCCCTGCTTGACCTCCTGCGTCCTCTGCTGTGTGGACATTGAGCATTTCATAGGATCCTGTAAAACCTGCACCTTTAAAAGTCGTAGAAATGCCGGAAGGGCCGAAAGCACCTCCGAAGGACTTTGAACTGTCCTTGTGACTGAAAGGGAAAGGAGTGTTTCTCCTTCACTTCAGGTTTAGAAGATTAAAATGAACACCAGTGTGTGTAAATATATTCTTGTGCAGAGAAATCTGCGGGAGACAGCTGCTAACCTCTGAACACTTTACTCAAGCTTGTTTGTTGCTCTAAGAATTTAAGTGCTTTAATTTAATGTTGAAGTTATTTTGAATCGCTTGAGCTGAATATCTAACAAGATCAAGGACCCGATCAGACAGACGCATTTTAGCAGCCTGGGGCGCCTTTTTTTTTTATAATTGTTTTGAATGAGAGTGAAGCGTTTTGCAGGCTGCTGTTGCTTTACTGAGTGCCTCTTGTTCAGCCAGCAACAAGGCAGTGCACTGCCTTGGCTCAGGGCCTGTGGGCCTCTGCATGCTAGCATGCTGCCAACGTCAACCAAGAATGTTGTTATTGACGTTTCAGCATGCCGACAGTAGCACTAAACACAAAGTACAGGTGAGGCCGACGGAAATGTTTATTGTCTTCGCAAAGTATCGGCCAAGGAGACGTCTAATGTTTTCATTCACATCGAGACTGTAACCGTGCTGAGAAAAAGGCGTGTCCGTTACGCACGGCTGATGTGAGTTACCTGTGCAATGCGGTGGTGCTGCAGGTTGATGACTCGGGACATGGCCATCTGCATGCTGCCAAACACCGCCACCACCTCCAGCTTCTTATCATCAAACGACGGAGCGCCAAAGTTCTGAACACGAGAGAGTTGAGAGGGAACAATATCCGGTGACTTTCAAAATCCGTCGGTTCAAAATAACTGAATCTGCCGTTTGACGGGAGCTGAGTTTTTTTTTTTGCACAAATTCTTTGAAGGTGTAGATTGACCACTATGATACATCTCTCACAACACTCACATTGTCCTCCTTGGTGCCGCCCCAGAAGTTGATACCGCCTGCATAGCTGGGGATGTTGAGCACGGCCAAGCCCTGCAGACTTGGCAGAGACATGGGAACACCGTCACACTGGGGGGGAGAGGGAGAGGGAGAGAGAGACAGAGAGAGAGAGAGAGAGAGAGAGAGAGAGAGAGAACGGGAGGTTAATAAAGGAGAAAAAATACACACAAAAAAACAAATGATGTCATTTCCCTAAATATTGCCCATTCAGACCTCCAGCTGAACTCTCTGCTCCAGGTTCTTGTACGTCTTCTGGACCAGTTCCTTCGTCCCCAGCACTCCGTACCACATCATGTTCTTGGTGCGACTGCTGCAGGAAGAAGAAACCAATCAACACTATAGAATTAAACTTTAGTGACCGAAGAACTCGATCAAATCGACGAGGTGGAGCTGAGTCGCCTGTGAAAGTAGGATTGGATGTACCCAAATGTGAACCGATTTAAGCACCGAAAATTTGACTATCTATATATGCAGATGATGTGCCGCTATATGTATCTGACCGTCACATGTATAACCAGTATTGTTGAGAATGTCATGGAATAATATGTCAACGTATATCTAAAAGAGTGTTACTCCGCGGACTAACTGATTAACATCCGCGATACAATCTTGTAAAACTCCTTATTTTAGTTTGAGTTTGAGAGTTTCCAGCAGTAAAAAAAAAAAAAAAAAAAAAAAAGGGAAACGTTTTTTCTAAATATGTGTGTGATGAATACACACTAAACAGCACAGATGGAACAGTTGTAGCGTTACAGTTTGTTGTTGGGTAAATGTAAACATTTGAATAAAACTATTTTGCGTGCGTTCATACCTGCACTTCTTAGGGTGTTCATCTCTCTTGTTGTTGAACTCGAGGGAGATCTTGGCGTCCAGGCCGATGCCGAAGTAGTTGTTCATCACGCACTTCTCTGAACATTGTCTGCGAATACAGAAAATATGGAGATGTTCTATCTCAAAACGTGATAATACATGAATGCCAGAGCACATCATCAAGCCGGTAGGTAAAGGAGGAGACCACACAAAGACTTACACAGAGTCCTCGCTGAAGGTCACCGTGTGCAGGCTCTCCGCTTTCTCAAGAACAATCGGGGAGGTGGGACTTAAGCTTCCTGGACCTGGACAGAAGAATACATGTTGACTTTTAAAGTTTCCGTAGATAAAATAACAGCGACATTGTAAACATTCTGCGTTTATCCTCGAAGAAAGAAGTTGTCATCAAACCTTTTTTTTTGACAAAATACAGTAGTGAGAGTTTTTTTAAAAATACTGATGTTTGTTCCAAAAAATGTACAGGCAGCATTTGGGAGTCTGTCCCTTCCCCTCGTCTCCCCGCTGAGAGAAAACTAAAGGGACGCTTACGTGGCTCGCCGTCCTTCAGCTCCTCGCTGTTCTCTCGTTTGATGGAGGACGAGGACAACATCCTCTGGACCTGGGTGTGTCGGTTCTGCTCGTCCACCACTGAAACAATGACATCAGTAGAACTTAATACAAAAACCCTCGGGCAAAAGAAGAAGAAGAAGAAAGGAGAAGAAGAAGAAGAAGAAGTAGAAGAAGAAGAAGAAGAAAGAAAGGAACAGCAGGAAGAAGAAGAAGAAGAAGAAGAAGAAGTAGAGAAGAAGAAGAAGAAAGAAAGAACAGCAGGAAGAAGAAGAAGAAGAAGAAGAAGAAGAGAAGAAGAAGAAGAAGAAAGAAAGGAACAGCAGGAAGAAGAAGAAGAAGAAGAAACAGCAGGAAGAAGAATAGAAGAAGAAGAAGAAGAAGAAGAAGAAAGAAAGGAACAGCAGGAAGAAGAAGAAGAAGAAAGAACAGTAGGAAGAAGAAGAAGAAGAAGAAGAAAGAAAGAAAGGAACAGCAGAAAGAAGAAGAAGAAAGAACAGCAGGAAGAAGAAGAAGAAGAAGAAGAAGAAGAAGAAAAGAAAGGAACAGCAGGAAGAAGAAGAAGAAGAATAAGAAGAAGAAGAAAGAAAGAAAGGAACAGCAGAAAGAAGAAGAAGAAAGAACAGCAGGAAGAAGAAGAAGAAGAAGAAGAAGAAGAAGAAGAAGAATTAGAAGGAAAGAAAGAAAGGAAGAAGAAGAAGAAGAAGAAGAAGAAGAAGAAGAAGAAGAAGAAGAAGGAGAAGAAGGAAAGAAAGGAAGAGCAGGAAGAAGAAGAAGAAGAAGAAGAAAGGAACAGCAGGAAGAAGAAGAAGAAAGGAACAGCAGGAAGAAGAAGAAGAAGAAGAAGAAGAAGAAGAAGAAGAAAAGAAAGGAACAGCAGGGAGAAGAAGGAAAGAAAGGAACAGCAGGAAGAAGAAGAAGAAAGGAACAACAGGAAGAAGAAGAAGAAGAAGAAGAAGAAGAAGAAGAAGAAGAAGAAGAAGAAGAAGCTCTGACCTTTCTCTGCCTGTTCGATGATCTGCCTCAGGGCTTTCTTCAGGCTGTTGGCCCGCAGCATCAGCTGCTCCTTGGACCGGTACGTTTTACCCTCTGAACCCGACTCGCCGCCACTTTCGACGGGACTCGAGCCGCCGCCGCTCTCCTGGCTGGGCACCGAGCCCGCTGGCACCACCTGGATGTGACGGGGGAAACAAGAAGAAAATCAGTAAAATAGCATCTGTAAACTACTGCCCGGTATTTTCCTGTTAGCGCACCTTTTTGTTTAATCCAACATAATGCAACTCCCCAATGAGATAATCAACATAATAATGATAATTCATTTTCAGAACCCTGCAGCATTGTCACATTATCACTAAAAGCAGCCGTGTTGAACCAGTAAACGTCACCTCATTCATACATTTGTGTAGCCTTACAAGTAGTGTATTTGCTTCTGGTAAATGGAGGCAGGTAAATACTCATTTACAGGCGGAACTGAAGAAGATTTTATTCATCGGAAATGAAACGATGCCTGGCGGATGCTTCGCCTTTTATTGAGCAGGAGGTTGAAATCATCCTGACATTTTGAGGGCCGCGTTATCGCTTTAAGAGCACCGACATCAATCTGTGAATGAAAGACTCCGAGGGGAGCACAGACAAGAAGCTGGATGCCGTTTGTTTTTTTAAGCTCCTGTGAGAAAACTTAAGGTGTGAAAAAAAAAACAATATCATTGTTTTTTTTTTTTTTTACTACTTCTCCTGTAAAGGCTCAGGTTGAATGGAGGGGATTTAAAAAACTGCCTTTGTGTTTCATCTGAGGAACACTTTCTATCCTCTCTGAGCGAACAGCCCCATTCCATATCTCAGACACGGAGTGCATTAGCCCGGTGGTCACCAACCACCAGGGGTCCCTTGGTATTTTTCAAAATAAAACATCTTTTAGACCGTGATAATAAATCAAATATTTTGCTGTGACACTGATTTCTGAAACTATTTCATATTGATCAGAATGCTTTTTAGTTTTTTTACCTGAGCCTCCGCTTCTTCACTCAGGGCCTTGACCAGGGAATCAAGCTTCTCATTCAGCAATGAGCACTGGGAGAGAGGGAGAGAGAGAGAGAGAGAGGGGGGGAGAGAGAGAGAGAGAAAGGGAGAGAGAGAGAGAGAGAAAGGAAGGGAGAGAGAGAGAGA
>JACSYO010000625.1:10000-20000 GCA_016806645.1 Ophiodon elongatus | reverse complement strand
TGACCTGCAGAAGGACAGCACCCACAGAGGTAAGACAGTTACTACAGGTTACTACAGGTTATTACATATTTACTACACATTTTTTACACATTTATACACATTAATATATATTATTATACATCATTACACAGTATTTCACTTTAATACACATCAATATACATCAATATACATTATTACACAGTACATTCAAAGAAATAACTAATTTGATGAACTCTATTAAATGGTGGGCAGGTTTTCCATCCAATGAATAAATGTAAACCCAACTGAAACTAAGAACATCCACGCTATATCATTTTATTGAGTTAGTCCAAGTCATTTTTTATGAAATACAGCTTAAATAGTCCTCTGACTTTTTGTGCTTATGCATCAAACAACAGTTCAGAGTATCCGGCCTTCTTGGAGTCGGTGGGAGGTCCTGGAAAGGCCTCCTGAGACTCCATAGTTCTCCTGGGAGACTTCAACCCTCACGTGGGCAACGACAGAGAAACCTGGCGGGGGGGGATTGGGAGGAACGGCTTGCCCGATCTGAACCCGAGTGGTGTCTCTCTGTTGGACTTCTGTAGCCACGGTTTGTCCATAACGAACACCATGTTGAACATAAGGTGGCTCATCAGTGGACCTGGTACCAGAACACCTGAGGCTCATCAGTGGACCTGGTACCAGAACACCTGAGGCTCATCAGTGTACCTGGTACCAGAACACCTGAGGCTCATCAGTGTACCTGGTACCAGAACACCTGAGGCCAGAGATCAATGATCCACTTTGTAGTCGTATCATCTGATCTCCGTATGTCTTGGACACTCGGGTGAAGAGAGGAGCAGAAGGTCACCTGATCACCACCTGGTGGTGAGGTGGATCAGATGGAGCCGGCTGGAAAGACCTGGAAGCCCAAACGTGTAGTGAGGGTGAACTGGGAACGTCTGGAGGAGGATCCTGTCTGGGAGGTCTTCAACTCCCACCTCCGTAAGAACTTCTCACACATCCCGAGGGAGGCTGGGGACATGGAATCCGAGTGGACCGTGTTCAAAGCCTCTATTGTGGACGCGGCCGCTAGGAGCTGAGGTCAGAAGGTCATCAGTGCCTGTCGTGGCGGCAACCCAAGAACTCGGTGGTGGATACCGGGGGTGAGGGAAGCCCTCAAGCTGAAGAAGGAGGCCTTTCAGGCCTGGTTGGCTCAGGCTGACCCGGACGGGAGACATCGTCGGGCGGTGGAAAGAGCACTTTGAGGAACTCCTAAACCCGGCCAACATGTCCTCTGGAGAGGAGGCAGCGCCTGAAGACTTGGGAGGGTTGCACCCATATCCCTGGCAGAGGCCACTAAGGGAGTCAAAAAGCTCCTTGGTGGCGCCGGGGTGGATGAGATCCGCCCTGAGAGGCTGAAGGAGCTGGATGTTGTTGGGCTGTCTTGGCTGACACACCTTTTCAATGTTGCATGGGGCTCCGGAACAGAGCCCATGGACTGGCAGACCAGGGTGGTGGTTCCCATTTTCAAAAAGGGGGACCGGAGAGTGTGCTCTCTATTGGGGTATCACACTACTCAGCCTCTCTATCGGGGTATCACACTACTCAGCCTCTCTATCGGGGTATCACACAACTCAGCCTCCCAGGGAAAGCTTATGCAGGGTGCTGGAAAGGAGCTCCGAC
This sequence comes from Ophiodon elongatus, assembly GCA_016806645.1. NCBI lineage: Eukaryota > Metazoa > Chordata > Actinopteri > Perciformes > Hexagrammidae > Ophiodon > Ophiodon elongatus. The sequence continues at coordinate 18,356 of JACSYO010000625.1, read as the reverse complement.
TGATGTGGAACCTTAGATTCAAGAAAAGCAGTGTGGATTCCGTCCCGGTCGTGAAACAGTGGACCAGCTCTTTACCCTCTCAGACTGCAACCAGTTTACATGTGCTTTGTGGACTTGGAGAAGGCTTTAGACCGGGTCCCTCTGGGTTCTTGTGGGGGGGGGGTATATGGGGTGCCGGACCCGTTACAACGGGCCATCCGGTCTTTGTAGGACCGCAGTGGGAGCTGTGTTTTTATCCCGGTGGGTGTTGGCCTCCACCAGGGCTGCCCTTCATCACCGGTCCTGTTGGTGACTTTCATGGACAGGATATCTAGGCGCAGCCGGGGGGAGAACGACGGGTTCGGGGGTCTCAGGATCGCCTCTCTGCTGTTCGCAGATGATGTGGTCCTGTTGGCCTCTTCGGACCGTGACCTCCAGCATTCACTAGGGCAGTTTGCAGCCGAGTGTGAAGCGGAGGGGATGAGGGTAAACACCTCCAAATCTGAGGCCATGGTGCTCTGCTGGAAACTGGTGGATTGCTCCTCCAGGTGGGGACGCAGTGCCTACCGCAAGCGAAGGAGTTCAAGTATCTCGGGGTCTTGTTCACGAGTGAGGGTAAGATGGAGCGGGAGATCAACTGGCGGATCGGTGCGGCTGCAGCAGTAAAACAGGAGCTGCACCGGACCGTCTGGTGAAGAGGAGCTGAGCCGGAAGGAGAAGATCTCAATTTACCGGATGGTCTACGTTCAGACCCTCATGGTCACGAACTCTGGTGACCGAAAGAACGAGGTCTCGGATACAAGCAGCCAAAATGAGTTTCCTCTGTGGGGTGGCCGGGCTCAGCCTTAGAGATAGGGTAAGGAGATGAGTTTCCTCCGTAAGGTGGCCGGGCTCAGCCTTAGAGATATTGCAAATGCCAAATTACCACTATTTGGTTTGTCGAAAGACTTTACCTGTTCTACCCGACGGCCCCACGCGTGTGGCTGAGGGGTACACCTTGGTAAAAACCAATCAAATCCCTATAAATAACAGCCTCAGCGATCTCTGAGCCAAAGAACACCAGCCTCAGACAATTATGAAACAGCAGAAAAGTTAAAAAGCCCCTTACCTCATCATGAAACGCTGTAGAAACATAATAATTACGCTGCTCCTGGACTGAACTAAGCAAGAAGGAAGCTTCTACAGAAAAAAACAAAGCTTCCAGCAAGCTTCTGTGACAATTTACATATGGGGGGATGGTAACCACCTATCCTATAGCCCAATCACATTAGCATCTGCTTGGCCTGATTGACTCTTATTGGCTAAACAGTGCTGTCTATTACATTTTGGCCAGCTTCCCTGTATACTCCTATCTGTGAAGGTTAACAGGAGGTCTCACTCTGCTCTGTGAGACGTTCACATAAAAAATAACAGACCTTGGTACTTTCCAGAACTCTGATTTTGAGATATGTCCTGTTCAGGTGTCCCTAAACACTACACCTGTCCCCTACCTGACCCTTACATGCCACCACTAGCTATGGCCTTGCACAAATTATATGACCGCTGGTGTGTTTGTGTCTATGAAACGTGATCACTGTAAAGCGCTTTATGCTTTTTACTGTCTGTCTCTCTGTCTGTCTCTGTCTGTCTCTGTCTGACTCTGTCTGTCTCTGTCTGTCTGTCTCTCACTCTCTCTCTCGCTGTCTGTCTGTCTCAGCTGTCAGACCCAGAGACTGCTCTGATGTCCTGGCGTCCGGTGTTTCTCAGGATGGAGTTTATTCGGTGTTTCCGACTCACGATCCCGACGGCTTCATGGTTTACTGCGACATGAGCACTGACGGAGGAGGCTGGACGGTAACACACACACACACACACACACACACACACACACACACACACACACACACACACACACACACACACACACACAGCCTTGGGTAGGCTCTGCTTTCCCTTCCTGAGCCATCGGATGGTTTGCCAGAACCTCCTTGAGGCCAACTGAAAGTCCTTCTCCATGGCCTCCCCGGAGTCCTCCCATGCCCAAGTTTTAGCGTCCGCGACCACCGCATCTGCTTCAGGAGACCCCTGAGCCAACCAGGCCCGGAAGGCCTCCTTCTTCAGTTTGAGGGCTTCCCTTACCCCCCGGTGTCCACCACCGGGTTCTCGGGTTGCCGCCACGACAGGCACCGGTGACCTTCTGACCTCAGCTCCTAGCGGCCGCGTCCACAATAGAGGCTTTGAACATGGTCCACTCGGATTCCATGTCCCCAGCCTCCCTCGGGATGTGTGAGAAGTTCTTCTGGAGGTGGGAGGTGAAGACCTCCCGGACAGGATCCTCCGCCAGACGTTCCCAGTTCACCCTCACTACACGTTTGGGCTTGCCGGGTCTTTCCAGCCGGCTCCATCTGATCCACCTCACCACCAGGTGGTGATCAGGTGACACTGCTCCTCTCTTCACCCGAGTGTCCAAGACATACGGAGATCAGATGATACGACTACAAAGTGGATCATTGATCTCCTGCCTACGGTGTTCTGGTACCAGGTACACTGATGAGCCACCCTATATTCCAACATGGTGTTCGTTATGGACAAACCGTGGCTAGCACAGAAGTCCAAAAGCGAGACACCACTCAGGTTCAGAGGGCAAACCGTTCCTCCAAATCACCCCCGCCAGCTTTCTGTCATCGCCCAGGTGAGCTTTGAAGTCTCCAGGAGTACTATGGAGTCAGCAGGAGGCCTTTCCAGGACCTCCCACCGACTCCAAGAAGGCCGGATACTCTGAACTGCTGTTTGGTACATAGGCACAAACACCAGTCAGAGCCTTACTCCTGCAACCCGCAGGTTCAAGGAGGCGACCCTCTAGTTCTCCTGGAGAACTCCAACACGGCGGCGCTCAGCCGGGGGCTCGTGAGTATCCCCACTCCCGCCCGGTGCCTCTCACCCTGGGCAACTCCAGAAAAGGACAAAGTCCAACCTTCTCCAGGAGCTTGGTTCCAGAGCAATGCTGTGCGTGGAGGTGAGGCCAACTATATCTAGCTGGTACCGCTCCACCTCCTGCACCAGCTCCACTATATCTAGCTATTACCGCTCCACCTCCTGCACCAGCTCCTCTATATCTAGCTGGAACCGCTCCACCTCCTGCACCAGCTCCTCTATATCTAGCTGGAACCGCTCCATCTCCTGCACCAGTTCCTCCTCCTGCTCCACTACAACTGTTTTAGTTCCACCAGGTAATGAGGATGACATAAACTGCCTACAGTGTGCAACGTATCCCCCCCAAATAGACATCCATAGACAGAACAAGTGATAAATAACAGGAAGTAAAAATGTGTTGTTTTTTGGTTCCAAAGAAATCAATAATCTTAAATTGATTGTGTGCAGGTGATTCAGAGGAGGGAGGACGGATCAGTGAACTTCTTCAGAGACTGGCAGGCGTACAGAAGCGGGTTTGGAAGAACTACAGGGGAACACTGGCTAGGTAGGACATGATGGTGGTGATGGTGATGGTGGTGGTGGTGGTGGTGGTGGTGGTGATGATGATGATGGTGATGATGGTGATTACATTACATTTCATTGATCAGATTCTTTTATCCAAAGCGACTACAATAAGTGATTCAACATGAGAGTTCAAACCAGAACAACAAGAAGCAAGAAAGTACAATTTCCTCAAGAAAGCCAAACTACCAAGTGCTATAAGTAATAGACATTAAGTGCTACTAGAGTACTACGATATATATGTATATATATATATATATATATATATATATATATATATATATATATATATATATATATATATATATACTTAAGTACTACTTCTTTATTCCAGGTATAGTCTGAAGAGATGTGTTTAGTTCCTGCTGGAAGATGTAGAGACTTCCTGCTGTCCTGATGTCATTGGGGAGCTCGTTCCACCATTTAGGAGCAGGACAGTAAGGTTAGACCAGGTCCTGGTGTAAGGTTAGACCATGTCCTGGTGTGAGGTTAGACCAGGTCCTGGGGTAAGGTTAGACCTTGTCCTGGTGTAAGGTCAGACCATGTCCTGGAGTAAGGTTAGACCATGTCCTGGATGTAAGGTTAGACCATGTCCTGGTGGAAGGTTAGACCATATCCTGGTGGAAGGTTAGACCATGTCCTGGTGTGAGGTTAGACCAGGTCCTGGGGTAAGGTTAGACCTTGTCCTGGTGTAAGGTCAGACCATGTCCTGGAGTAAGGTTAGACCATGTCCTGGATGTAAGGTTAGACCATGTCCTGGTGGAAGGTTAGACCATGTCCTGGTGGAAGGTTAGACCATGTCCTGGTGTGAGGTTAGACCAGGTCCTGGGGTAAGGTTAGACCAGGTCCTGGTGTAAGGTCAGACCATGTCCTGGAGTAAGGTTAGACCATGTCCTGGATGTAAGGTTAGACCATGTCCTGGTGGAAGGTTAGACCATATCCTGGTGGAAGGTTAGACCATGTCCTGGTGTAAGGTTGGACCATGTCCTGGTGTGAGGTTAGACCAGGTCCTGGGGTAAGGTTAGACCAGGTCCTGGTGTAAGGTCAGACCATGTCCTGGAGTAAGGTTAGACCATGTCCTGGATGTAAGGTTAGACCATGTCCTGGTGGAAGGTTAGACCATATCCTGGTGGAAGGTTAGACCATGTCCTGGTGTAAGGTTGGACCATGTCCTGGTGTAAGGTTAGACCAGGTCCTGGTGTAAGGTCAGACCATGTCCTGGAGTAAGGTTAGACCATGTCCTGGTGTAAGGTTAGACCATGTCCTGGATGTAAGGTTAGACAGGTAGGGTTGTATAGATGGTGTGGTAGGGTTGTATAGATGGTGTGGTAGGGTTGTATAGATGATGTGGTAGGGTTGTATAGATGGGTTGTATAGATGGTGTGGTATGGTTTTATAGATGATGTGGTAGGGTTGTATAGATGACGTGGTAGGGATGTATAGATGGTGTGGTAGGGTTGTATAGATGATGTGGTAGGGTTGTGTAGATGATGTGGTAGGGTTGTATAGATGGTGTGGTAGGGTTGTATCGATGGGTTGTATAGATGGTGTGGTAGGGTTGTATAGATGATGTGGTAGGGTTGTATAGATGATGTGGTAGGGTTGTATAGATGATGTGGTAGGGTTGTATAGATGATGTGGTAGGGTTGTATAGATGATGTGGTAGGGTTGTATAGATGATGTGGTAGGGTTGTATAGATGTGGTAGGGTTGTATAGATGATGTGGTAGGGTTGTATAGATGTGGTAGAGTTGTATAGATGTGGTAGGGTTGTATAGATGGTGTGGTAGGGTTGTATAGATGATGTGGTAGGGTTGTATAGATGTGGTAGGGTTGTATAGATGGTGTGGTAGGGTTGTATAGATGTGGTAGGGTTGTATAGATGATGTGGTAGGGTTGTATAGATGATGTGGTAGGGTTGTATAGATGATGTGGTAGGGTTGTATAGGTGTGGTAGGGTTGTATAGATGATGTGGTAGGGTTGTATAGATGGTGTGGTAGGGTTGTATAGATGGTGTGGTAGGGTTGTATAGATGATGTGGTAGGGTTGTATAGATGATGTGGTAGGGTTGTATAGATGATGTGGTAGGGTTGTATAGATGATGTGGTAGGGTTGTATAGATGATGTGGTAGGGTTGTATAGATGATGTGGTAGGGTTGTATAGATGATGTGGTAGGGTTGTATAGATGGTGTGGTAGGGTTGTATAGATGATGTGGTAGGGTTGTATAGATGGTGTGGTAGGGTTGTATAGATGGTGTGGTAGGGTTGTATAGATGATGTGGTAGGGTTGTATAGATGATGTGGTAGGGTTGTATAGATGATGTGGTAGGGTTGTATAGATGATGTGGTAGGGTTGTATAGATGGTGTGGTAGGGTTGTATAGATGGTGTGGTAGGGTTGTATAGATGGTGTGGTAGGGTTGTATAGATGGGTTGTATAGATGTGGTAGGGTTGTATAGATGGTGTGGTAGGGTTGTATAGATGGGTTGTATAGATGATGTGGTAGGGTTGTATAGATGATGTGGTAGGGTTGTATAGATGATGTGGTAGGGTTGTATAGATGTGTGGTAGGGTTGTATAGATGATGTGGTAGGGTTGTATAGATGGTGTGTAGGGTTGTATAGATGATGTGGTAGGGTTGTATAGATGATGTGGTAGGGTTGTATAGATGATGTGGTAGGGTTGTATAGATGATGTGGTAGGGTTGTATAGATGATGTGGTAGGGTTGTAGAGATGATGTGGTAGGGTTGTATAGATGGTGTGGTAGGGTTGTATAGATGATGTGGTAGGGTTGTATAGATGGTGTGGTAGGGTTGTAGAGATGATGTGGTAGGGTTGTATAGATGATGTGGTAGGGTTGTAGAGATGATGTGGTAGGGTTGTATAGGTGATGTGGTAGGGTTGTATAGATGGTGTGGTAGGGTTGTATAGATGGTGTGGTAGGGTTGTAGAGATGGTGTGGTAGGGTTGTAGAGATGGTGTGGTAGGGTTGTATAGATGGTGTGGTAGGGTTGTAGAGATAATGTGGTAGGGTTGTATAGATGATGTGGTAGGGTTGTATAGATGGTGTGGTAGGGTTGTATAGATGATGTGGTAGGTTTGTATAGATGGTGTGGTAGGGTTGTATAGATGATGTGGTAGGGTTGTAGAGGTGATGTGGTAGGGTTATATAGATGGTGTGGTAGGGTTGTATAGATGGTGTGGTAGGGTTGTATAGATGATGTGGTAGGGTTGTAGAGGTGATGTGGTAGGGTTGTATAGGTGATGTGGTAGGGTTGTATAGATGGTGTGGTAGGGTTGTATAGATGGTGTGGTAGGGTTGTATAGATGGTGTGGTAGGGTTGTATAGATGGTGTGGTAGGGTTGTATAGATGGTGTGGTAGGGTTGTATAGATGGTGTGGTAGGGTTGTATAGATGGTGTGGTAGGGTTGTATAGATGGTGTGGTAGGGTTGTATAGATGGTGTGGTAGGGTTGTATAGATGTGTAGTAGGGTTGTATAGATGGTGTTGTAGGGTTGTATAGATGTGTGGTAGGGTTGTATAGATGGTGTGGTAGGGTTGTATAGATGTGGTAGGGTTGTCAGTTCCAGAGAGTGGGAGACAGTAAGAGATAAAGAAGTGGTCAGAGACATGAAGTGGAGTTACAGAGAGGTGAGATGTAGAGCAGTTTCTGGTGAAGATATAGTAAAGGTGGTTGCCTGCTTTGTGAGTCGGAGGGGAAGGACTGAGTGAGAGAGCAAAGGAAGACAGTAACAGTAATAGGTCAGATGACTTCTCTGTCTGGATGTTAAAGTCACCCAGAAGGATAAGCGGAGGGCCGTTTTCTGGGAAGTTTGATAGGAGGACGTCTAGTTCTTCCAAGAAATCTCTCAGAGAACCTGGTGGACGGTAGAGAACAACAATGTTCAATTGTACCGGAGGAGTAACCGTCACAGCGTGAAATTCAAAAGACAGTGGGGTAACAAGTGGAAGCGGGTAGAGAGAAAAACTCCATTTGGGGGAGATGAGTAAACCTGTAGCACCACCCTACCAGTGGGTCTGGGTGTGGCTGAAAGAGAAGGCAGAGGAGAGAGCAGCAGGGGTAGATGTGTTGTCCGGTGTGATCCAGGTCTCAGTGAGAGCAAGGAAGTCAAGCGATTGCTGGATAGCAAAGCCAGAAATGAAGTCTGTCTTGTGGGTAGCTGACTGGCAGTTCCAGAGGCCCCTGTGACAAGGTGTTGGGTATGTGTGGACCGGGTGGGATGGATCACAGAGGCCCCTGTGACAAGGTGTTGGGTATGTGTGGACCGGGTGGGATGGATCACAGAGGCCCCTGTGACAAGGTGTTGGGTATGTGTGGACCGGGTGGGATGGATCACAGAGGCCCCTGTGACAAGGTGTTGGGTATGTGTGGACCGGGTGGGATGGATCACAGAGGCCCCTGTGACAAGGTGTTGGGTATGTGTGGACCGGGTGGGATGGATCACAGAGGCCCCTGTGACAAGGTGTTGGGTATGTGTGGACCGGGTGGGATGGATCACAGAGGCCCCTGTGACAAGGTGTTGGGTATGTGTGGACCGGGTGGGATGGATCACAGAGGCCCCTGTGACAAGGTGTTGGTATGTGGACCGGGTGGGATGGATCACAGAGGCCCCTGTGACAAGGTGTTGGGTATGTGTGGACCGGGTGGGATGGATCACAGAGGCCCCTGTGACAAGGTGTTGGGTATGTGTGGACCGGGTGGGATGGATCACAGAGGCCCCTGTGACAAGGTGTTGGGTATGTGTGGACCGGGTGGGATGGATCACAGAGGCCCCTGTGACAAGGTGTTGGGTATGTGTGGACCGGGTGGGATGGATCACAGAGGCCCCTGTGACAAGGTGTTGGGTATGTGTGGACCGGGTGGGATGGATCACAGAGG
>JACSYO010000625.1:0-5000 GCA_016806645.1 Ophiodon elongatus | reverse complement strand
TGCCCGAACCACCTCAGCTGACTCCTTTCGATACGAAGGAGTAGCGCCTCAACTCCAAGTTCCCTCCGGATGTCCGAGCTCCTTACCCTATCTCTAAGGCTGAGCCCGGCCACCCTACGGAGAAAACTCATTTCGGCCGCTTGTATCCGAGACCTCGTTCTTTCGGTCACGACCCAGAGTTCGTGACCATAGGTGAGGGTCGGAACGTAGACCGCCCAGTAAATTGAGAGCTTTGCCTTCCGGCTCAGCTCCCTCTTCACCAAGACGGTCCGGTGCAGCGCCTGTTTTACTGCTGCAGCCGCACCGATCCGCCGGTCGATCTCCTGCTCCATCTTACCCTCACTCGTGAACAAGACCCCGAGATACTTGAACTCCTTCGCACTTGCGGCTGCCGTCCCCACCCGGAGGGAGCAATCCACCGGTTTCCGGCAGAGCACCATGGCCTCGGATTTGGATGTGCTTACCCTCATCCCCGCCGCGTCACACTCGGCTGCAAATCGCCCCAGTGAATGCTGGAGGTCATGGTCCGAAGAGGCTAACAGGACCACATCATCTGCGAACAGCTTGTCTCCCAGGAGAACTATGGAGTCAGCAGGAGGCGCCCTTTCCAGGACCCCTCCCACCAACTCCAAGAAGGCCGGATACTCTGAACTGCTGTTCGGTGCATAGGCACAAACAACAGTCAGAGCCTTACTCCCCGCAACCCGCAGGCGCAGGGAGACGACCCTCTCGCTCCCCGGGTAGAACTCCAACACGGCGGCGCTCAGCCGGGGGCTCGTGAGTATCCCCACTCCCGCCCGGCGCCTCTCACCCTGGGCAACTCCAGAAAAGGACAAAGTCCAACCTTTCTCCAGGAGCTTGGGTCCAGAGCCAGTGCTGTGCGTGGAGGTGAGGCCAACTATATCTAGCTGGTACCGCTCCACCTCCCGCACCAGCTCCGGCTCTTTCCCCGCTAGCGAGGTGACGTTCCACGTCCCTAGAGCTAGTCTATGCCGCCGGCGATCAGCTCGCCCAGGCCCCCTGCCCGGCCTGCCGCCCGGTCCACATAGCACCCGACCCCGATGCTTATCCCTGCGGGTGGTGGGTCCACAGGGTGGCTGCTCCATGATGTTTCTTCGGGCTGAGCCCGACTGGGCCCCATGGGCGAAGGCCCGGCCACCAGACGCTCGCCTACGAGCTCCCCTCCCGGGTCTGGCTCCGGGAGGGTGCCCCGGTTCCCCTGGTCCGGGCGAGGTGGCCTTAGTCCGTGTGCTGCTGTTCATCAGGGTTTTTGAACCGCTCTTAGTCTGGACTCTCCCCTGCGACCTGTTTGTCTTGGGAGACCCTACCAGGGGCTGATGCCCCGGACAACATAGCTCCCAGGATCACTGAGCCACTCAAACTCCTCCACCACGTTAAGGTAGCGATTCAAGGAGGAGAGTATTACTTTATTAAATATATATAATACTATGAACCAGGTTGTTTATGTAGTTAGTATTACTTTATTAACTACTTAAACAACCTGGTTCATAGCATTACTTTATTAACATAAACAACCTGGTTCATAGTATTACTTTATTAACATAAACAACCTGGTTCATAGTATTACTTTATTAACATAAACAACCTGGTTCATAGTATTACTTTTTTAACATAAACAACCTGTTTCATAGTATTACTTTATTAACTACATAAACAACCTGGTTCATAGTATTACTTTATTAATATAAACAACCTGGTTCATAGTATTACTTTATTAACATAAACAACCTGGTTCATAGTATTACTTTATTAATATAAACAACCTGGTTCATAGTATTACTTTTTTAACATAAACAACCTGTTTCATAGTATTACTTTATTAACTACATAAACAACCTGGTTCATAGTATTACTTTATTAACATAAACAACCTGGATCATAGTATTACTTTATTAATATAAACAACCTGGTTCATAGTATTACTTTATTAGTATAAACAACCTGTTTCATAGTATTACTTTATTAATATAAACAACCTGGTTCATAGTATTACTTTATTAACATAAACAACCTGTTTCATAGTATTACTTTATTAACTACATAAACAACCTGGTTCATAGTATTACTTTATTAACTACATAAACAACCTGGTTCATAGTATTACTTTATTAACATAAACAACCTGGTTCATAGTATTACTTTATTAACATAAACAACCTGGTTCATAGTATTACTTTATTAACTACATAAACAACCTGGTTCATAGTATTACTTTATTAACTACATAAACAACCTGGTTCATAGTATTACTTTATTAACATAAACAACCTGGTTCATAGTATTACTTTATTAACATAAACAACCTGGTTCATAGTATTACTTTATTAATATAAACAACCTGGTTCATAGTATTACTTTATTAATATAAACAACCTGGTTCATAGTATTACTTTATTAATATAAACAACCTGGTTCATAGTATTACTTTATTAATATAAACAACCTGGTTCATAGTATTACTTTATTAATATAAACAACCTGGTTCATAGTATTACTTTATTAATATAAACAACCTGGTTCATAGTATTACTTTATTAATATAAACAACCTGGTTCATAGTATTACTTTATTAATATAAACAACCTGGTTCATAGTATTACTTTATTAACTACATAAACAACCTGGTTCATAGTATTACTTTATTAACATAAACAACCTGGTTCATAGTATTACTTTATTAATATAAACAACCTGGTTCATAGTATTACTTTATTAACTACATAAACAACCTGGTTCATAGTATTACTTTATTAACATAAACAACCTGGTTCATAGTATTACTTTATTAACATAAACAACCTGGTTCATAGTATTACTTTATTAACATAAACAACCTGGTTCATAGTATTACTTTATTAACATAAACAACCTGGTTCATAGTATTACTTTATTAACTACATAAACAACCTGGTTCATAGTATTACTTTATTAACTAATAAACAACCTGGTTCATAGTATTACTTTATTAATATAAACAACCTGGTTCATAGTATTACTTTATTAATATAAACAACCTGGTTCATAGTATTACTTTATTAACTAATAAACAACCTGGTTCATAGTATTACTTTATTAACTAATAAACAACCTGGTTCATAGTATTACTTTATTAACAATAAACAACCTGGTTCATAGTATTACTTTATTAACATAAACAACCTGGTTCATAGTATTACTTTATTAATATAAACAACCTGGTTCATAGTATTACTTTATTAATATAAACAACCTGGTTCATAGTATTACTTTATTAACTAATAAACAACCTGGTTCATAGTATTACTTTATTAACATAAACAACCTGGTTCATAGTATTACTTTATTAACATAAACAACCTGGTTCATAGTATTACTTTATTAACATAAACAACCTGGTTCATAGTATTACTTTATTAACACAAACAACCTGGTTCATAGTATTACTTTATTAACTTAAACAACCTGGTTCATAGTATTACTTTATTAACATAAACAACCTGGTTCATAGTATTACTTTATTAACATAAACAACCTGGTTCATAGTATTACTTTATTAACATAAACAACCTGGTTCATAGTATTACTTTATTAACTACATAAACAGCAAACGCATGTATTACTTTATTAACTACATAAACAACCTGGTTCATAGTATTACTTTATTAACTACATAAACAACCTGGTTCATAGTATTACTTTATTAACTACATAAACAACCTGGTTCATAGTATTACTTTATTAACATAAACAACCTGGTTCATAGTATTACTTTATTAACATAAACAACCTGGTTCATAGTATTACTTTATTAATATAAACAACCTGGTTCATAGAATTACTTTATTAATATAAACAACCTGGTTCATAGTATTACTTTTATTGATGTAAACAACCTGGTTCGTAGTATTGCTTTGTTAACATAGTAACCTGTTTCATAGTGTTACTTTATTAACATAAACAACCTGGTTCATGGTATTACTTTATTAACATAAACAACCTGGTTCATAGTATTACTTTATTAACATAAACAACCTTGTTCGTAGTATTACTTTATCAACATAAACAACCTTGTTCATAGTATTGATTTTTTAACATAAACAACCTGGTTCATAGTATTGATTTTTCTAACATAAACAACCTGTTTGATAGTATTGCTACAGTAACTTCACGCCAACAACTGGTTCGTAGTATTACTTTATTAGCTGCTAAGCAACCTGGTTCATGGTATTACTTTATTAATATAAACAACCTGGTTCATAGTAGTTACTTTTTAACATAAACAACCTGGTTCATAGTTTTACTTTATTAACTTAAACAACCTGGTTCACAGTATTACTTTATTAACATAAACAACCTGGTTCATAGTATTACTTTATTAACATTAACAACCTGGTTCATAGTATTACTTTATTAATGCCAGCAACCTGGTTCGTATTTATTAATATAAACAACCTGGTTCATGGTATTGCTTTATTAACATATAAACAACCTGGTTCGCGGTATTGCTTTTATTAATATAAACAGCCTGGTTCATGATATTACTTTATTAATATAAACAACCTGGATTCATAGTATTACTTATTAATATAAACAACCTGGTTCATAGTATTGCACTATTAACTACGCATAGAAACAACCCCATGGTTCATAGTATTGCTTTATTAACTTCATAAACAGCCTGGTTCATGGTATTACTTTATTAATATATAAACAACCTGGTTCATGGTATTACGTTATTAACATAAACACCCTGGTTCATAGTATTACTTTATTAACATAAACACCCTGGTTCATAGTATTACTTTATTAACATAAACAACCTGGTTCATAGTATTACTTTATTAACATTAACAACCTGGTACATAGTATTGCTTTATTAACATAAACAATCCGGTTCATAGTATTAATTTATTAACATTAACAACCTGGTTCATAGTATTGCTTTATTAACATAAACAATCCGGTTCATAGTATTAATTTATTAACATAAACAACCTGGT
>JACSYO010000624.1:0-13991 GCA_016806645.1 Ophiodon elongatus | reverse complement strand
AGATTGTCTCTTTTGTTACTGCCAAGCTCTCCAGCGTTACTCTAGTTTCTGTGTCTGATCTGCCTGTTCCGACCCTGCCTGTCCGGTTTATGTCTGCCCCTTTTTGGATTTGTTTGCCTCCGTGACTGATCTCCCGGCTTTGACCCTGCTTGCATACTAAGTAAACTGAACTATCCTTGTAACGCTGTCTCTTTGTTGTGCTTTTTGGTTCCAGTTTGCACGTACTAGTACCCCTTACAGTACAATCTGGCCAACATGAACCCAGCCAACTCTGCACGTCTAGAGACAGAGCCTCCGACTCAAGCCAGCATGTTACAACTGAATGAGCAGCAGCTTACCTTCATAGCAGAGGCTATGCATGCAATGATCATCCGTCACAAGCACAGCATGGAGTCTTTCATTGATCGTCTGCTGAAGGTCTCCACTATGGCTCAGGGTCCAGATACCACCATTGCTTCCAGCCCTCCATTTCACACTCCTCCAGCATTGGATGCATGCTTACCACCTCCAGATCGTCATTCTGGTGCCCTTGGTTCCTGCTGGTCATTCCTGGTGAAGTGTTCCCTCGCCTTTGAGCTTCAGCCTTCTGCCATCCCCACTGAGAGGTCCTGTGTGGCGTATATTGTCTCTCTGCTCACGGGCAGAGCTAAGGACTGGGGACCCGCCGAGTCGAAAAAGCAGTCTTCAATTTGCTCTTCAGTCCAGCTGTTTTCCGATGAACTGTTTAAAGTTGTTGATTACGCCACACCTGGAAGAGAGGTTGCTCGAGGCCTGTTTGACCTGAGGCAGGGAGAGAGATCCATGTCTGATGACTCTATTGAGTTCCGCACCATCGCACCTCTTCGGCCATCTTCGGAAACAGAGAGGGGCTTTTCCGCCGCTCCGCAAGTGCCGCTCTGCCAAGTGCCGCTCTGCCAAGTGTTTTTGTGCATCTGGATGACATTCAATTTTTTTTGTCTTAACAGGAGCATGTGCTACACGTACGCCAAGTCTTCTAAAGGCCTTTTGAGAACCACCTCTTCATAACGGCTGAAAAGTGCGAGTTCCACACCTCGGAGGTATCCTTCCTGGGCTTTGTCATCAATGCTGCAAATATCCAGATGGCCCTGCCAAGACCAAAGCAGTTGCTGACTGGCCTCCTCCTTCCACACGCAAGGAACTTCAATGCTTTCTAGGCTTCGCAAACTTCTATTGGTGGTTCATTCGTAACTGCAGTTCGGTGGCTGCTCACCTCACCGCCCTCACCTCCCAGCATGTTCCGGTAGTCCTCTGCGGTGGAATGGTCCTTTGATGAGTTAGTCACGGTTCACATTTGCTCACATTCTCATATTCCTAGATCCTGCCCGCCAGTTTTTTGTGGAGGTGAACGCCTCGGACACTGGTGTGGGGGCTGTTCTTTTTCAGCAGTTGGATGAGGATCAAAAGGTTCAGCCATGTGCCTTCTTCTCCCAGAAGCTGTCTCCAACGGAGAGGAATTATGACATTGGGAACTAGGAGCTGTTGCCGGTAAAACTTGCACTGGAGAAGTAGAGACACTGGTTGGAGGGAGCGAAGCAGCCGTTTGTGGTCTGAACAGATCGCAAAAATCTGGAATACATCAGTTCCAGTCTGAGAGCTCTCCTTCCCATCCTGAAGGTATCCTCCTTCCTGAGTGTGTTATTGGTAAATGGTAAAGGACTGTACTTGTAAAGCGCTTTTCTAGTTCTCCAACCACTCAAAGTGCTTTAACACTTTTTGTCATCAATCACCCATTCACACACTAAAGGCAGGGGCTACCATGCAATATGCCACCTGCCCATTAGGACTAAATAACATTCATACACCGTAGGCACAGCTACGGGAGCAATTTGGGGTTAAGTGTCTTGCCCAAGGACACATTGACATGGAATAGCGGGGCCAGGGATCGAACCACCGATCCTCTGATTGAAGGATTTGGATTTTGTAACCGGCCTGCCCCCCTTCGTTGGTAACACAGTCATTTTCACTGTCATTGATCAATTTTCCAAGTCTGTTCTGCTCATCCCACTACCAAAGTTACCCACTGCCAAGAAAAAAACTGAAATTATGTTCCAAAATGTTATCCGGCTACGATGGTTCCTCATTTCGTTGAACCATTCCCTGTTTCTCGGGTCATCAATCGCTTCTTTCTTAAACACATGGCATGTAAGCGTGGCCTCTACAGTTTGGTTATTGGTCCGTGTTCCTTGGGTGATGCCCCGTTTTTATTAATATATGATAATAATCCTATTGATATTAATAATTGTATACATTTTCATACTTGCTAATAACCAAACACGATCCCAACACGGCTCTGATACGGCTGTAGGTGTGAAAAGCGTTTTTGTTTTAAAGGGCGGCTGGTATAGTTCATGAAGTCAATAATTAATAAAATAATATTTTTTCCAAATTTGTTTATTTGTTTGTAATAATCTTGAAAGACGTGACAATACGACTTCACTCCATTGTTATAACTTTTAGTGGAATTGCATTGAAATTGTTTTCTTGTGTGTGTGTGTGTGTGTGTGTGCGTGTGTGTGTGTGTTCTCAGATTTAAAGATCCAAAATATTTGAATGAAGCACATCATCTCTAAAGCAGAGTCCTACCTGAGCTCCACAGCAACAGCAGCAGCATCAACAGGTGATCCATGACGTCCAGGTAGACGTCTCTCTGCCCGTCTCTCTCCCTGTCCGTCTCTTTGGCCGTCTGTCTCTCTCGCCGTCTGTCTCTCTGCTCTGATAATCTCGTGTGCTGTCCTCAGTGTATATCTGCGTACAGGACAAGGTGAGCTTTACTGATAGTTGTCTTCAGTTTTTCAGATCATATTTAAACTAATTATCTCTAATTTCACAAGAAGCTGCCGACTGATTGCAGATTACAGGAGTGTTTCCATGACAACCACAGCTGTTCCTATTAGATGAATGCTGTCAGTGTCTTCTTGACAAAGTCAGAATCCCTGCAAATCAGCCGGCCCAGACTCGGTCTCTCCCTCCACCTTGAAGCATTGTGCTGACTAGCTGTTTCCGGTGTTCACAGACAACTTCAACATCTCCCTGGAGACATGTCACGTTCCAGCCTGCTTCAAGGTCTCCACCATCATCCCCGTCCCCAAAAAAACAAGAATCACAGGACTTAATGACAACAAGTCTGTGGCCCTGAACTCTGTGGTCATGAAGTCTTTTGAGCGCCTCGTCCTGTCCCACCTTAAAACCCTCACCGACCCACTCCTGGACCCCCTGCAGTTTGCCTACAGAGCAAACAGGTCCGTAAACGACGCAGTCAACATGGCCCTCCACTTCATCCTGCAGCATCTGGACTCATCAGAAACCTACGCCAGGATCCTGTTTGCAGACTTCAGCTCTGCCTTCAACACCATCATCCCGTCTCTGCTGCAGGACAAGCTCTCCCAGCTGCACGTGGATCATAGACTTCCTGTCTGACAGGAAGCATTATGTGAAACTGGGAAAACATCTCTCAGCCTCTCGGACCATCGGCATCGGTTCCCGACAAGGCTGCGTTCGTTCCCCTCTGCTCTTCTCCCTGTACACCAACACCTGCACCTCCAGTCACTAGTCCGTCAAGCTCCTGAAGTTTGCGGATGACACCACCCTTAATGGACTCATCTCTGGTGGGGATGAGGCCGCCTACAGGTGGGAGACTGACCATCTGCTGAGATGAAACAACTTGGAGCTCAACGCTCTATAGACAGTGGACATGGTTGTGGATTTCCGGAAGAATGCGGCCCCACCCGCACCTATCACCCTGTGACTCCCTCCCACTTCCTGAGCTCCACCTTAACCCAAGACCTCAAATGGGAGCCGAACATCAGCTCCATCACCAAGAAGTCTCTGCAGAGGATGTTCTTCCTGAGGCAGCTGAAGAAGTTCAACCTGCCAAAGACAATGATGAGACTTCTCCACTGCCATCATTGAGTCCATCCTCTGCTCCTCCATCATCATCTGGTACACTGCAGCCACCGCCAAGTACAAAGGCAGACTGCAGCGTATCATTCGCTCTGCTGAGACGGTGATCGGCTGCAATGTGCCCTCCCTGTTTGTTGTTTACCATATTTATCTATTGCACGATGTTTACTGTTTATATTGGTTTTTATTGTTTTATGGTTTTATTCTTCGTCTGTTTATTGTTATGCACCTTTCACTAGTCAAATTCCTTGTATGTGCAGCGTACTTGACCAATAAACGATTCTGATTCTGATTCTTCTTATTTCTGATAGATGTGTTAACATCAGCAGTTACAGCTACTTACTACTACTACTATAACTACTGCAGTCTGTGTGTAACGGTTTGCTTTCTCTCACTGTAACTGACTGTGTCTCACTGATGTTTCTGTGTTGTTTGACTTTCATTAGTCCTTCAGCTGCAGGATGTTTCTTTATTCACATCAACTCATATTGTGTTGCTCTGGAGGCTCATTTTTCAATCTCTGCTTTTCATTTAGAAATTGATTTGAAGCTATGAATCTGTTTGTGTTGTTTTTAGTTGCATCAACACTTTCAGTCATGCATGTAACACATGAATTCAATGGGGAGACAACGTAACACCCCCTCCCACGAGGCCTCACGGGTCGGTAACGGGCTCTGCTTCACCCTTAGGGTCCTTTAAGGTGCCGTTCACCGACCAACCAACAGGGGGAGACCTGTTCTCAGACAAAAGCAAGCAGTGATTCAGATAAATCAACATCCTGAGCCTGAGAACTCCAGCTTCAAACCCATCTGGATAATTCTGAGTCAGATCATCAGACGCAGATTCAGATATCGGAACATCCACACCTTCAGGGTCAGGATAGGTCCGTGCATGAAGTACAATTCATCTGCCAGCGTTCACGTTGGAGAAGGAACAGGGCCAGTTTCGGGGTATTGCCTCATGTTTCTGCTCACAACATGGGTCTGTATCACAATACTTATTAATCATAGTAATGAATGATGAATTGTACTTCATGCACAGACCAGGATCAACTTTACCTCCAGCTGTGTGATGAAATCCACCCATCCACAGGAAACACGAGGACGAAACCATTAATCACTTTGTTCTACAAATAAACCAGTTCAGTACCTCTCACCACTGCACTCACGTCACAGGCAGGCTGGGCAATAAATCCTACATCCTTACTCCATCCTTACACCCTTACACCCTTACAGCCTTACACCCTTACACCCTCACACCCTTACACCCTTACAGCCTTACACCCTTAAATCTTTACATCCTTACCACTCAACCAGAACCCGTTCTCTCTAAAGTCAACATACGGTCTGGTTGTTCTTCAGAAACGCTCCTCTGGCACCAACTCAAACCCTCACAGAACCTTTCACCTTCTCCTAACTGCCCCCATGTTCCACAGACAGTGAGGAGCATGCGCCCTGAGGAGTTTGGCCCACACATCTTCTGACCGACGCAAAGCGGCAGCGACGCACTCAAACCCACTGTAATTAGACTCCTGAAAAACACCTCAGAAATATCCTACTGACAGATGCGGTGGTAGAACCCGACCTTCACTGTGTCCCTACAGAAGTGAGACCAGAACCTGAATGCAGCTCTGACTCACACATCTGGAAAGCTGGCTCTGCCTCCAACATTTCACAACTCTTAACTCCTTCCCTCGTGGACCTCCCCACCCAGGGTCCCTCCGAGAACAACAATAAAGAGGAAGGACTGATGAGGACCTCACCTGTCTAATCTGAGCGAGCTGTGGAATGTGACTCTTCATAAAGACATAAAGCCACACAAGGAAAACGCATGCGCATCAATCAGCCAATCAGCTCTTTCGATCCCGGACCAGCCCCCACATTGATCTGTTCCCCGATTAAAGTCCAGGGGACGAGGGGGGGGGTAGGGGGTAACAGTGTAAATAAAGAGTTAAAGAGGTCATATTATTTTATTGTATAATAATTATTAATGCATTAAAGAGGTTTTTCTGGTTCATCCCTTTTTTGTTCGTGTAAACTCTTCTCCTGAACTTCCTGAATGTCACCAAGTTACACATTTGTATTTTACCTGCCATATTATATTGGATTATATTATATTATATTACATTATATGATTTTATAATATATTATATTGGATTGGATTATACAATATTATATTGGATTATATTATATTATATTATATTACTCTGTGTGTGGGTTTAGACCTCAGTCTGCTTCAGTCCTGCTCCGTCTGGACTCCATCGATCACGTCCTGAGCTCCTCCGTCCTCAAATGTCTGTCTTGCCACGCCAGCTGGTTCCACAGGGACTGTGTTCAGGTGGTTGGACCCTTTGTTTTATTTCACTATATTCACCAGAAGTAAGGGTATGGAGTCATAGTAGTGCCATTAAAGTATGTATGTATGTATACGTGTATGTTTACGTATATATATATATATATGTGTTTGTGTATGTATACGTATGAGTTTACCGGAGTTCACAAAAAAGCTAAATTCCTATAAAATAAGAAAATCCCATAATAAACTAAATTAGGTGTATTATTATAAAAAAATAGCTAAATCCATCATATAAAAATTATATGAACTTCTTATGAAATCAGAAAAGTATTTTATGATGAAATGAGCAAAATAGTAATCAAAAATATGTAAAATCTTTAATTAAACTCTTTACTTACAAGATTCTTATGAAAACAAAAGATTCTTAATCACTAAAATAATCTCTTTTATTGTTGCTCCTATTTGTATTATCATGAATCTTTTAGCTAAATGTCATCCTGCTGCCACAAGGGGGCGCTAAGGTGCAATCATGAAGTTAATTGAATTATTTAAATCACAAACACCAACAGATTCTCAACATTGAGTATCGTTATACAGAATGTAGAAGACATATGTCAATGTTTCATGTTTATTCTAATTTAATATCTCACATTAACAATGTTCCTGATGGTCTTTGGTTTCTAAGACCCGGCTGCTTGGACTCTGGTAAACCTGATCTCAAGTCTAGTTTTCAAATGAAACTTTATATCTGTGAGGTGCAGGAAGTCAGAACGTATGAAGAGACGACATATTGTTGAGAGTAAGAAAGACCGGCTATAATAATGTAAGATAATATTCCCGCCTTTCGTGATCAGACTGGACCCAAGTTAAACAACCCTTAAAGTAGTACTAGTACTAAATGTATCTGTGCAATACAAGTATGTCTGTCTAGTTTTACATATGTGTTCAGATTTTATTCAGATTGTTTAATTAGTTAGGAGAATATTTTATATCAAATTCCCTTTTGCACAAAAGTGATAAAAATGTTTAAGTACAAAAATAAGCAAAGTTCTTTTGAAATGAGATAATTCCTTTTTTACAAAATTAAGTAAACTTATGAAAAAAGATGAACCCAGTATTACAACATTATTATTAATAAGCAAAATCCTTAATTACTTAATGTTGTAAATTCATGAAGTACTAAATAAGCATAATTCTAATGAAAAGGTTAATGTCCGTAATTACAAATTTAAGCGAAATGGTCATGATTGAAGCAAAATCCTTTATTATAATTTTTTTTAAATTCCTTAATTACATAATTAAGTAAATTCATTAAGTACAATAATAGCCAAAATTCCAATGAAATAAGCAATTTCTTTAACAACAGAATTAAGCAAAATGCAGATGATTGAAGCAAAATCCGTAATTATAGCATTCTTATAAAATATCCCAAATCCTTAATTAAAATGACCACAAAGAGCTTCAGAGAAGACATTAATACTGCGAAACTGTTTTATTGTAATTTCACAAAAGAGTTATGACAAAGCAGTGAGGTCGTATTGTCATGTCTTTCAAGATTATTGCAATTAAATAAAGAAAAAATATTTAATCTAAAAATTATTCCTCCTGAAAAATATATATTGTAAGTTTCAATAATTATGAACTGCATGAACTGTACCAGCCTCCATGTTTAAAAAAAAAAAATACCACAAAAGTATCTTAGTTGATAACACCTGATGATGTGCACTGCACTTTGTAAAATCGTACACATTCAAGTTCAAATCCCCCAAATGTTCTTCAAATCATAAATTAGAGATTATATTTGTAGTGAATTATTATTTCTGTAATCAATGTATATTCAGTAATTTTCTCTCTGTGCAGTGTTTTTAGTTGTTCGTGGCAGAATCCTTCATGGATTCCAACTCATGATTATTTGAAAGGAAGCGATGCAGCATGTGATCAGTGACTCTGATTGTAATCTGATTGATAATCTTGATATCAGCCTCACTGTTTCCTGTTCAGTCTCCTGCAGCCGTATCAGAGCCGTGTTTGAATCTGGCAGGAGCGTGTTTGGTTATTAGCAAGTATGAAAATTAAGTTATTGAGATTAATACAATATTTAGTATCAATGGGATCATTAACATATTAATAATAACGGGGCATCACCCTGGGATCACGGACCAATAACCAAACTGTAGCTAAAGTCTCTAAATTGGTGTTCACTCAAAATGTCAATAGTCAAAGTACTATTCCACATTCAGAGTGAGCAGGGAAGGTGTGTGTGTGTGTGTGTGTGTGTGTGTGTGTGTGTGTGTGTGTGTGTGTGTGTGTGTGTGTGCTCTGATTTAAAGATCCATCAGAAATATTTGAATATTTGTGTTTTTTTTAGCTGCATGAACTCATTAAGTCCCGCCCACGGTTTAAGTGAGACTTGTACACGAACCGACTGGTCCGTCTGCCTGTCAATCAACAGATCAATATCTCTCTGAGCACATCAGCCACCTTCCTGTGTGTTGCTATGGTGATCCATACCGCAGCCTCAGTGTGCTTCTTCCTCCTTCACTGAAAAGTTTCATGTGATTTATTACTTCTGATGATTTAGTGAATCCTGATTAAAACTGACTGTTGTTGCACTTCATCAAGTTTCTCCTGTGAGAGCAGAGATGGAAGAAGTACTCACATCTGTTACTTCAGTAAAAGTACTAATACCACAGTGTAGAAGTACTCTGTTACAGTAAAAGCACTCATTATGCACAATGGACCATTTCAGAATAATAATATTTACATTTACAATATTTATATCTATATATGTTTTATTGTATCACCCCTTTCCTTCAGTGAGTCATATATATTTTTGTATGTGTAAAAGGCGGAAAAGTTGCAGCGCCTGAAGTCCACGCTCAAAGAGAGTTCCTCTCCCCTCAGAGACACTTGTCCTGAGCTCCCTCAATTCTTGTCTTTACTTTTAAAGTAGTGATGTCACCAAGTCACACGTTTCTATTTGTACACACATTTTACTTTAATGAGTCCTTCATGAAGCAGAGAATAAACCTTGATGTTGGTGTGTGTGAGCAGTTTGTTCTCTGATCTAAAGATCCAACAGAAGTATTTGAATGAAGCACATGGTCTCTAAAGCAGAGTCCTACCTGAGCTCCACAGCAGCAGCAGCAGCATCAACAGGTGATCCATGACGTCCAGGTAGACGTCTCTCTGGCGTCTCTCTGCCGTCTGTGTGTCTGCGTGCTGTCCTCAGTGTATATCTGCATACAGGAAGAGGAGGAGCTCTACTGGTGGGTTAGCTGTCTTTAGTTTTACAGGAAGAGTCCTCGTCTGACTGAGTCTCTGGGAGCATCACAAGTCTCTTAATTGCATCCCTGTTTCCCTGACTTGCATCTTTTCCTTGCGTCCTAGTCCCTCCATGCGAGGAGAGAGGAAACGAGGAAATATGTTTTATTGAGAAAAATGATCGTATGTTTTCAGTTGATTTAACGGTGTTAAACAACTAATACTAATAAAGACAGTTATCATCACTGTACTAATACTAATAAAGACAGTTATCACTGTACTAATACTAATGAAGACACAGTTATCATCACTGTACTAATACTAATAAAGACAGTTATCACTGTACTAATACTAATAAAGACAGTTATCATCACTGTATTAATACTAATAAAGACAGTTATCACTGTACTAATACTAATAAAGACAGTTATCATCACTGTACTAATACTAATAAAGACACAGTTATCACTGTATTAATACTAATAAAGACAGTTATCATCACTGTACTAATAATAAAGACAGTTATCATCACGGTATTAATACTAATAAAGACAGTAATCATCACTGTACTAATACTAATAAAGACAGTTATCACTGTACTAATACTAATAAAGACAGTTATCATCACTGTATTAATACTAATAAAGACAGTTATCACTGTATTAATACTAATAAAGACAGTTATCATCACTGTATTAATACTAATAAAGACACAGTTATCACTGTACTAAAGACAGTTACATCACTTATTAATACTAATAAAGACAGTTATCATCACTGTATTAATACTAATAAAGACAGTTATCATCACTGTATTAATACTAATAAAGACAGTAATCATCACTGTACTAATACTAATAAAGACAGTTATCATCACTGTACTAATACTAATAAAGACAGTTATCATCACTGTATTATACTAATAAAGACACAGTTACCATCGCCGTCTCTGTCACATGATCAGGTTCTTCTGTCCTCCATGTTAGTTTTGACCAGAGGATCACAATCAGTCACTGTGTGTTTGTTTTCACTGTTCAGTGATTGTCCTGTACAGCATGTGGCATCATGGAGGTAGTGTAGAACCACAGAACTATGAATCTATAGAGCCAGAGAAATAGAAAAGTAGGAACGAGTTAGATTGTGTTTGAGGTCATTTTGAGTCTCTTTATAGTCGTTTTAAAACTGTTGTGGTTGTTTGAGTCTCTTTATAGTTGGTTTATGTCTCTTTGTAGTTGTTTGACGTCTCTTTGTGGTCGTTTTACAACTTTTGTGGTTGTTTGAGTCTCTCTGTAGTTGGTTTACGTCTCATTTTCGTCATTTAACATCGTTGTTTTACTTCTCTTTGTGGTTGGTGTTTTGAGTCTCTTTGAAGTCATTTCATAACTTGTGTTGTTGTTTTGAGTCTCTTTACAGTCGGTTTACATTTCTTAGTAGTCGTTGAATATCTCTATGTCGTTGTTTTACATCTCTTCGTGGTTGTTTTAAAACCTGTGTTGTTTTAAGTTTCTTTGTAGCAGTTTACAAAATGTTGTGTTTGTTTGGAGTCTCTTTATAGGTGTTCTTCTCTTTGTAATAGTTTTACATCGTTTATCGGTGTTTTCACATCCCTTTGTAGTCGTATTAAAACTTTTTTGCTTGTTTTGAGTCTCTTTAGGTGGGCTTACATTTGTCGTTTTACTTTTCTTTCTGGTTGTTTTAAAAATGTTGTTGTTTTGAGTCTCTTTGTATAGGTTTACATTTCTTCGTAGTCATTTTACATCTGTCTGTTCACGTCTTTTTGTTGTATTTTTTTTAAAACTTTTGGTGTTTTGAGTCTCTTTATGTAGGCTTACATTTCTTTTTTTTCATTTTACGTCTCTTTGTAGTCGTTTTAAAACTTTTGTTGCGCTTTTTAGCCTCTTTATAGTAGGTTTATGTGTCTCAGTGGTGGTTTCTCTTTTCTTTTGGCTGGTTAAAAACCTTTGTGGTTGAGTTGAGTCTCTCTCTAGTCGTTTGTAAACTTGTTGTTTTGAGTCTCTCTATAGTAGGTTTATGTCTCTTTGTAGTGGTTTCACATCTCTGTAGTCGTTTTAAAACACATTGTAGCCGACTCACTGCTACTCGCGGGTCCTCCTCAACACAAACACAGTTATTGTTCACACAAACGTTCTTTATTATCATTAAAACAATGCAAACAGTCCAGCGTCCTCAATACAGTCTGACTCTCCCGGGCTGGTGTTCCTCTCTCTGTCCTCCGTTGTGTCACCGGCCAGCAGAGTTCCAGCCTGCTGCTGAACAGGATAAAGGATAATTAGCAACAGGTTACAGCTGTGCCAATTAAACTCAGCCTGAGACTGTTTCCCTGAAGCACTCCTACACATCTCTCCCCTGCAGCTGAGCACAGACCAGCCCCACTGCCACACTTGTGTTGTTTTGAGTCTCTTCAGAGGAGGTTTATGTTTCTTTGAAGTCGTTTTAATACTTTTTTGGTTGTTTTGAATCTCGTTGAAGTTGTTTTAAAATGTTTGTGGTTGTTTTAGTCTTTTTATAGTCGGTTTATATCTATTTGTAGTAGTTTTCAGTTTCTTTGTGGTTGTTTTAAAGCTTTTGTGGTTGTTTGGAGTCTCTCTGTAGTTGCATTATGTCTCTTTTGTAGTAGTCTTGTTACAATTATTTGTTATTTTGAGTCTCTTTATAGTCGGTTTATGTCTTTTTGGTTGTTTTATAACTTTTCTGGTTGTTTCGTGTCTTTTTCTCACTGCCTTTGTCAAATTGGTCCATTTAATCTTTTTGAGCTGCATTTCTGAGAAACTGAAGATGTTAAATTTCACAAGAAGCTGCTGACTGATTGCAGATTACAGGACTGTTTCCATGACAACCAGGACATGCTGAGTTCCTATCAGATTAATGCTATCCGTGTCTTCTTATTATTTCCGGTACATGTTTCAACATCAGCAGTGGCTCCGATGAGGAGCTTTAAGAATAACTCTGTAGAAACAGACCATCTTCTCTCTGGTGGTCTGTTTACTGATGGAGGTCTATAGAGGCATCGGTATTAAATTGAGTTTTATATTCAGTTAAAAAATTCCTCATTGTCACTTTAAATATTCTTGCAGCTTTAGTGTGAAAACCTACAAAAAAGAAAAAACTGGAGCTTAACTCAGCGTCCGGTGATGGAGACTGTGTTACGTGGTTGAAAGCTCTGGAAAAAGCTGCTAAATGTTGCAGTTTGAAAATGCGGATGCAACTTTGGTTAAATAAAAAAAAATAAAAAACTTGCATTCATTCAATTTATATCACGACACAAACTGATTAACAGCAGCCACTGAGCCCACAGCTGTTGTAATGCTGGACGTTTACAGACACAGTTCAGGGTTTAATGCTCCAAACACTGGAGCCAGAAATAATATTTCTATTCCTCCTTGATATCTGCACAAGGCTCCAAAAGGCCGTTGGCAGGTGCTTTAAATGTTTAGTTACAGTTAGTACAGTGCCTTTAAATGGCAAAAGAACACAGAACAAATGTCACTTAATTTTAGTTATTTTATTTTTTAGTTCATATATTTATATTTTTTACTGATGAATCCAGATAGATTTAACTATAATTGAGTTTAGAACCCATTTTTAACACAATTTAAATCGAAGATTTATGGCATCTTTTAACTTCTTCTTCACAGAATCACACATTAACTCCTGCTCCTTAATTGGTATGGTACCCCTCATTTCACGTAGCTTTTAATAAAGTCAAATGACATTTATAACCAAACTTGGAGATATTCAGCCCCAATATTCTACTGCAGTACAGAATACACTCTGCTTGTGACTTTTCTAGTTTAAAGAATCTGCCTCGATCTTACAAAGGCTCTCTCTGCTATTATTCCACACGTATCCATGCCTACATTACCCACAATGCAGCTCAATTCCTTGTTACCAAGAACACAACAGACTCTTGTTTCCATACCCGCAATACAGCTCAATTCCTTATTGCCACGGCAACAACCGACTCTTTTACATACAACAGAGATTCTGATTTAGAACAGGACGTAATGTCACTGGATGTATATATATATACATATATATATATATATTTATATATATATATGTATATATATATATATATATATACACGTTTATAAATATGTATACATATAATGTATATATACATACATATATGTATATGTATATGAATATACATATACCTATATATATATAGATATATCTATATATAAAAAGTAATACATTATATAGTAAAGGTAATACTTTTACTATATAATGTATGTTTTTTTAGAACATGTTCCTGTTTTAACTGCATTGATAACTTGGATTAATCTGTTTTCAATGTCATCAGGTCGAGAGCGAAATTAAAAAAGATTTCAATCTTGTGTTTTGAATTTTAGTTGTGGTTGCTGTAGATTTATAAGGATAATGTTCTAAAAAAAAACATATACATTATATAGTAAAAGTATTACCTTTACTATATAATGTATTACTTTTTATATATATATTTTGAAAAAGGTCATAAAAAGTAATTT
>JACSYO010000623.1:102500-134876 GCA_016806645.1 Ophiodon elongatus | reverse complement strand
TTATGACTAGTAGGGAAGGACTAGCTATTATGACTAGTAGGGAAGGACTAGATATTATGACTAGTAGCGGTTGATGGTTATGACGAGGGAGGGTAAGAACATGAGGCAGACAGTGAAGTAATCAGTTTCTGTATTGAGGCGGCGTCAACTGGGTGGCATGGCATGCGTGAGGTATGAGGTCACCCTATACGAAGGGGAAAAGATGGCCATCGGGGCGGGGTTGAGAGGTGAGACAGTGGGCCGTACCTAACCCGTGCATTGCCTTATAAATCTATGTCAATCTGAATGTTCGCGAGTTGTTGTATGCCTGGACCCAACTCGGTTTGTTTGTAACCTGTGTGTTGCAAATAAATCTACGTGAATTGAACTTTGATCCAATCTCTCTGGTATTCGGTGGGTGGTCAATTACTGAGAGAGGTCCTGTGGCACCTCACTAGCAGTCAGATAGGAAATAGATATTAAGTTTATACAGAATCAGGTTTTAAGAAAGTTAGCCATCATCGAGCAGAATACGCAATAAACGGAAGAAATTCAGCCACAACAAGCAACACACAAATACAAGTCTTATGCAGCAAATTCAGTAATCATGTTCTGATGAAAGAAAAGTCAAATCTGCTTTCATATTTCAATGTCTGGGGTTCTTTACTTTAACATAGTCGTAGCGACAAGCAGGGGAGCTCTCAAGTTCAAAGGAGGTGAAGGTCAGGTTGATGGCCCTGTTGACCGGCATCTCAATAGTCCACAGGCAGTGCAGCCGCGGCTCGTAGCGCCCGTCCTGGTCCGGGTCTGGAGACGCCAACATGCCCAGGGGCGTGGACAGGTAGCCCCCACAGCCCTGAGCGGGACCTGTGGGCCAATCACACACACTGAGCCCCCTTCAAACCCACCGGGCATCCACAACAGCACAAGGATGCAGACAGGGCAGATGGGGAGTCTTTGCTCATTGATTATATGCATATGGAAATATATAACATAACTATGTCCTCAACACCTAAGGACAACTCATAGTAAAGATTATATTTGAAGAGCCTTTGCTCCATTCTCTGCAGAGATGGGACTTCCCATTGTGACACTGGGGTCTCCACACATAATGATTATGCAATTTGATTTCTAACAACAACATTGATTATTAGATTAACTTGTATGTGTTGTGAGTAGAATTAATTCAACACAAGTGAAACTATGTATAGTACAATTACACTATTTGACAATTGATTGTTTTATTCAATTTATTTATTTATTTCTCTCTCTCTCTCCCACACAGGTCCTCTCTCCCTCTCCCTCCCACACAGGTCCTCTCGCTCTCTCTCTCGCTCTCTCAGTTCCTCTCTCCCTCTCTCCCTCTCTCTCCCTCCCACACAGGTCCTCTCTCTCTCTCTCTCTCTCTCCCTCCCACACAGGTCCTCTCTCTCTCTCCCTCTCTCTCTCTCTCCCACACAGGTCCTCTCTCTCTCTCCCTCTCTCTCCCTCCCACACAGGTCCTCTCTCTCTCTCTCTCTCTCTTTCTCTCTCTCTTATATGCAGGG
The DNA here is from genome assembly GCA_016806645.1 of Ophiodon elongatus. NCBI lineage: Eukaryota > Metazoa > Chordata > Actinopteri > Perciformes > Hexagrammidae > Ophiodon > Ophiodon elongatus. The sequence goes on along the minus strand of JACSYO010000623.1, from coordinate 133,350 downwards.
CTTGAACTGATCAGAGATCAGGTGAATGTTACAGCAGCCTGGTGCACCTTCTACACGTGTTGAAATAGCTCGAGTCCTTCTTACCTGATGCTGCGTTCATGTCCCGGTAAAGGACATTTCTTCAGCCCCCTTATTGCGATCCAAACCCCGTTAGATTAGGTTTAGGCAACAGAGCTACCGTAAATAAATAACAACCGCCTGTAGACTTTCTTGTGTTGTGTTAAAAGCGGAACGATGTTATGTAACAGGTGTAAACTTAACGTTTGGAAAAAGATCCACATAAAAAAAACTCAACATGCAATATAGCATGCAGAAACATACTGAAATCACACATGCGTTTTGGAGAAATGGATCAAACCGTGTAAACATCTAGCCAGAATGCCTCCGGAGGTGGTTTGATTTCAATTAATTTTGAATGCTTCTTGACGCGTTTACACCAAGCTTTCTTTAGATCAGATCACAACTTTAGTTACATTGACCTACCGAATGTCTCACTGTAAACGGCCCTCCAGCCAATACCATTCACTGAGGCATCTGTCCTGAAGACAATGAACAGCTGGTTGGTAGAGGAGCGCAGATCAGGTGGGAGCACTGAACCACAGAATTTCCCCAATAAGGGTGCCAAGGTGTCCTGTCCATCATACACTGCCACATGGTCGTAGCGGCAGGAAGAAGATGCCTCCAGGTGGAAGGTGTTGAACCTTTGGAGAGAGAAGGAGAACATGAAGGGCTGAAATTACCTTCGAGCTTGTTGTCTCGAGTTTTTAAAAGCTATTTTGCACTATTTTCTTCAAGTGACAATAAGGTTGCATTCAAGTAGATTCATGTAGTAATGTTTTCAAGACAAGAATGCACAATATATGAGTAATAATTTCCCACTACATTGTAGCCCTCTCTCTTCCTCTAACTTTCTCCTGTTCTGTCTTTACATTGCTCATGGGTTTATTAGTGCTAATATAGTATCTAGTTCATGTATACTAGAGTGAAAGGACCTCCGAAACATAATGTCTTTAAATTTTTTAAATAAAGTCAGTAAGTTGAATCATGGCCTGTAAAAGCAATATTTCACCGAACTGAAAGGACAAACATGTAGACATTCCCCTTTTCCTTAATTGACGAGTTATTTCTCAAATACATATTCATTTTCACACTCTAATGCAGTCTTACTTGAGATCCACCACTCTGTCAGCTCGGACCACGATGTGGTAGGTACAGTTGATGTTGTGATGGTAGTTGGTCATGGAGAGGGCTGGACTGCTCACTGTACCCATTGTGCTGTTGAAGAAACCACCACATGCTACACACACACACACACACACACACACACACACACACACACACACACACACACACACACACACACACACACACACCTAAATGGTGACATGTGTTGGACATGGTTTTCCCCTGACCTTGACCCCACTATTTGGCATGGTGGTGACCCCCTGCACTACTGTAGTAGGTCAGACTCAGGGCTGCAGTGGTGAAATTCCTTGAATCAGTCTTTCAGCTTGAACAAGATAGTGGTGGATATCAAGTAAGGCATTAGAGTGTCTCTACATCTTCTGCTGCAAACTAAAAACACATCTCTTCCGACTACAGCTGGACTAAAAAAGTAGTACTCTAGTAGCACTTGAATGTCTCTTACTTATAGCACCTGGTAGTTTGGCTTTCTGGAGGAAATTGTACTTTCTTGATTCTTGTTGTTCTGTGTTTGAACTCTCATGGTTGAATCACTTATTGTAAGTCGCTTTGGATAAAAGCATCTGCTAAATGTAATGCAATGTTTTGAAAGATGCCTTTGTCCATAGTCCTTACATTCTCATCTTGATTTTGCCAGATGGATCAATCTGCTCAATCTGCTCATTATTTCTCCTCGTCATTACTTACGGATGGCTCTGTATTCTGCCATGAAGCCAGTGTCAGGGATCACAGAGTCAGAGTAGAAGTGCAGTAACATGGGGCCAAAGCTGGAGAACGGCCCCGGGATGCTGCTTCCACACAGAGTAGCAATAGCAGGGCCAGCAGTAGCTAGGCTGTAGATCTTCAGCCCATCATACAGACAGGTGGAGTGTGCTACATAACACACATGACAGCCACATAGTCACCAAATTGCTGGTTGGTTATCAAACATCACATGGAACAAAGTATTCATTTTCAAAGATTCTTAAAGGAAGACAACACATCTGTACGTTACTAATGATTCACTTGCCTTCGACTTGGAAGACCTGGAAAGTGAGGACGACCACAGTCTGCTCTCCAGCGTCTATGGTGTAGTTGCAGTTGGAGTGGTCAGGGTAGTTGGCTGGATAATTTGGAGAAACCACACGACCGCTGGGAGCTGTGAAGTTTGCTCCGCACCCTGATAAACAGACGACATCAGACCTCATACCTTACTACAACACTGAAGTGCACGCTATCTAAGTTAAAACTTATATTCTATGAGAGCTGGATTAAAAAACAATTTATTACTGTACCGAAAATGCAAATAAATCACCCACGGAAAATCCTGATTTTGTGAAACTGGATTTTCTTGACAAAAGGACCTTTACTAGGTGACATGTCTTCTGGTCTCTCATGTGACAGAGGAATCATTTACAACAAACACAGGTATTTAATATGCAAGGCTACTGTGTTTCAGATTCAAACACGGTCACAGTTAGTCAGTATGCGTTATTATCTTATCTTAATAACACAGTGAAGCTGTCTGGGCTGCCGGGTTCTTACTAGTGCTGAAGGAGGCTGAGAAACCTCTGCCAGGGGCTTCAGTGCCCTGGAATCTGCTTGTGATAATGTTATATGGAGCAATGATGGGGCCCGGGGCCACTGAGCCACAGCCTGTTGACAGCAGAGCCTCAGGGCTTTGGGTCTGACCTGACCACACCTGCAGGGAAATACATTCGGATTCAGAAGGGTCGTCAAATGGAACACTGTTTTAAAGATACATACTGAACACATGGGAAAGATTTTGCCTATTGCCATTTCAAACTACAATGAGAGTCAACAGTCTGAATGTTTAGGACCAATATCCAAACATAATATACACTTCATGTAAAATGTGACGCCTTTAAACTATATGATTAAAAAAAAAGAAGGAAAAACTTAATATCAACTAACACCAATTAACAACTTGAAATTCACATTTTCCTTCATATCAAGGTTCTTCTGTCAGGAATATGAACAGTATGTAGGTTTGGCAATGTAGGAGGTAGACACACTGTCATGGTCACATGTCATTTGTCATACTGACTGGTTGCAGAATGTCGACAATGCGGATCTTATCTAATATTAGCTTGTCAGAGGCAGATCATAGACCGTAAATAAGAGGTGAACATAGTCGCCATGACGTCAACCATATGTTGTAAGACAAGAATACGGAAAACTCCCAGGTCGGTGTTAGCAAACAGTCAATCACTCTGTAGCCCCGCCCTAAAGCATCCCTTGCTTTATGGTCTGTTTGACTCTAAATGGACCATAATTTACTAAATGAACATCATGCTGTACTGAAGAAGACTTGAAACTAGAGATTGAGACATAAACTCATGTTTACAATGTTTACTGAGGGAATAAATCAAGAGAGAAGTAGAGTCATTTTCTCACTTCTATACAATTAGAATCCTTTTTGAGGGGTCTGATGGCCATTAAAGAGAATGCAAGTTTAAGAAACTTCCGCATTGGATTCACTTTTCAGACGCGGAGGTTGCTGCCTTGGGCAGATAATAATAATAATAACAATAATAATAATAATAATAATAATAATAATAACAACTTTATTTATATAGTAGCTTTCAAAACAGAGTTTACAAAGTTCTCTACAGAGAAGCAATGCATAGACAAAGCCAAAACAAACATAACTGCATAAAAGGACATAAAAGGACGCCAGATACCAAAGATGAGAAGGGAAGAGAGATCGAAAGAGGAAGAAAACACAAAGTCCTTCAAAGTAGCTGTAATTAAGCCTCTTCTCAAGAAGCCCACTCTTGATCCAGAGGTGTTGGCTAACTGTAGACCGATCTCTAACCTTCCCTTCCTCTCTAAGATCCTTGAGAAAGTAGTTGCAAATCAGTTATGTGACTTTCTAGATAACAATAGTCTATTTGAGGATTTTCAGTCAGGATTTAGAAAACACCACAGCACAGAGACAGCACTGGTGAAAATGACTAAAGACCTTCTAATTGCATCAGATAAAGGACTTGTCTCTGTTCTAGTCTTGTTAGACCTTAGTGCTGCGTTCGACACCATTGACCATCACATCCTATTACAGAGAATAGAACATTTGATTGGCATTAAAGGCACCGCACTAAGCTGGTTTAAATCCTATTTATCAAATCGATCTCAGTTTGTATATGTAAACGATGAATCCTCGATGACCACCAACGTCAGTCACGGAGTTCCACAAGGTTCTGTGCGTGGACCAATCTTATTCACCTTATATATGCTTCCTTTAGGCAATATTATCAGAAAACACTACATAGACTTTCATTGTTATGCAGATGTTACTCAACTATAGCTATCGATCAAGCCAGAAGAAACCAATCAGCTTGCTGAACTTCAAGCATGTCTTAAAGATATAAAAACATGGATGACCTGCAACTTCCTGATGTTAAATTCAGACAAAACTGAAGTTGTTCTACTAGGCCAAGAACACCTCGAAATCAACTATCTAATGATATAGTTTCTCTTGATGGCATTGCCCTGGCATCCAGCACCTTCGTAAAGAATCTCAGTTATCTTTGATCAGGACTTGTCCCTTAACTCTCATGTAAAACAAATCTCAAGGACTGCCTTTTTTCACCTACCTAACATTTGTCTCAAAGTGATGCAGAAAATAAATCTCAGAACACATTAATATTATTTTAAAAAGGTCCAACTGGACAAGCTAACACAATATTTTCTTAGAGGTGCAAAATTCCAAATTCAGAGCATATCTATAATGGATAGCCTCCACACAGATCTCAGCATAGATAGATAGATAGATAGATAGATAGATAGATAGATAGATAGATAGATACTTTATTAATCCCGCAAGGGGAAATTTTTTCGCTACAGCAGCATTTTTACGTACAGGTAAGTATGGTAGCGTTGGTTGAGCTGGTGGATACCAGCTAACGGTGCTAACAGCGCTGCCGGTGCGAAAAAGACAACAATGCTGAGAGAGCAGTGTTAACCTGAAGGGGAACCAGAGGATGGGTCCTTCACAAAGATTATAGCTGTTTGATGCTATATTAGTGCTCTGAATATCGCAAAGAGAACCTTTAAGCTAATGTTTGCTTCAGTGCAGCCACAGTAACAGCAACTTTATTTTCTCTATTAAAGCGGATGATGTGCCTATCATTAAGAAACTGCAGTCTGCAGCGCCTGAACTAGCACATCCTTTGAAGACATTTTGCTGTAGTTCAGTGCTGGTACCTTGATGTAGTTGCTTTGGCAGGTCCCAGTGCTGTCTGGAATCTGGAAATCAGTGTTGAATCTCATCTCCAGGTGGTTCCCCTCATGAGCAATGATCTGCCAGGAACACTCCACATTGGCTGGGAAATTCTGGGGATAGTTTGGAGACTTGATTGTCCCCATATCAGCATGGATCACCCCTCCACAGCCTGACCAGAATAAAAAAATGTGAGTGTACAGTCTACATATGAATGATCATACAGATAATATGAACAAAATATTGAGAACACTGATACAAGTAGAGTGAATGAGTGTCCTTTCGTGTGGTTACTGATCTCATTCTTAGGTATTGAAAATTGCTTTGCCAGAAGAAGAGTGTGAACTATTTTCAGTACAGAGTTTGTGTCGGCCTATGTCTGATGGGGAACTGAATGGATTTTAACAAAACAACGTAATGTAATTGTCAACATGGAATGAAATGACTTTGTCTTGATATCACGCTGTTATACAGTAAGAAGAAATCTGCAGTAAAACAGTCTGTAGGCATGTTTTGTCACCAGGGTCACTGATGCTCAGTAGATGGGTACCATTGATGTTCTGGGCGGTTTTAATCCCCCTCTGTAGAGCCCTCACACCCATGCCATGTCCCAACAGAGTTCTCTTCATGTTTGGGGTAGCAGTCATCTGTGTGCAGCGGGAAGAGGAAAAGGCTGAGAGGGGAGGAGGTGCTGGGGTCTGTTTGTGAGGAAGTCTAATAACCAAATGCAGAGTGAGGTGCTGAAGCCAGAGTGCTAGGTTTACCAGCATCAGTTTCATAGGAGAGATTGTGTTGAAGGCTGAGCTGAAATCAACAAACAACATTGTGATGTAGGTGTTGTCATCTTCCATATGAGTGATGGCTGAGTGGAGAGCAGTGGAGAAGGCATCCTCTGTGGCTCTGTATGTGAACTGGTGAGGGTCCATGTTGTTTTTCATGTGCTGGAGAACCAGTTTATCAAAGCCCTTCATCGGAACGAGGCTAGCCACAGGGCGATAGTCCTTTAGACTGTACACTGTAGACTTTTTAGTTACAGGAACGATGGTGTCTGTCTTGAAGCAGGTGGGAGCTCTCTCCTGTGATATATAATATGATGAATGTGTCAGTGATGACATCAGTTAGCTGGTTGGTCAACTGATGTTCTTAGTACAGGACCAGGGATGTTATCAGGCCCAGCAGCTTTACTCATATTTACTCTCATCAGGGCTATACTGACAGTGGCCGGCCCTGTGGAGGCGGGGCAGACTTGACTCTTTGTTCAGGAGATCAAAGCGAGCATAAAAGATGTTCAGCTCATCTGTCCTCACACATGATGAACTCCTGCTTCTGTAGCCTGTGACATTCTGGATCTCCTGCCACATATCTTTAGTGTGGTTGGTGTTGAGGTCTCTCACCTTCTCTTTGCCTCCTTGATGCCAGCTTTCAGTCTTGCTCTGGCGATGCTGTACGCTGCCTTGTCAGCTGAGTGAAAGGCAGCATTTTGTCTCCTGATAGAGCCCTCACCTCTCCATTCATCCATTCTCTCTGGATGGGGATTGATTTTATTGTCTTTGTGATCACCACATCATCAACACATTTGCTGCTATATGATGTCACCGTTGATGTATATTCCTCCAGTCATTCTCCTTGGAGGAGGCATTGCTGAACATGTGCCCGTTTGTACTTTCAACAGTCCTGTCGAGCAGCTGTTCATCTGTCCACTCACATTTATTCAGCTGGGTGTAAGTAGGCAGCACAAGCAGGAAAGGATGGTCTTATTGTCAAAGTTTGGGGCGGGGGAGGGCTTCGCAAGCTATAATAAAAAATCCCATCACTGTTTTTTGATTGGCATCAGGAGGAATGTAAATAGCAGCAACAAACTCTGGTGAATTCTCTGGGCTGATCAAATGGCAGACTACATTTGAGCACCATGCATCATTGCTGAAAATTGCTGCCCTCTTCTTAGCATAGAGTCTTGCATTCTGTCGGCACGCTATACAGTCAGCCTGTCAAGTGCAAGAGCTTGATCCAGGATGGTTAAAGCCAGGTTTCTGCAAAGTTGTGGGCACAAGTTCGCTTCTGATGGTGTTGGGTTCGACCGGTCTTGTCGCAAGATTTTGTGGGCGGTAATCGTTTCAAGATCCACTGCTCTTAATCCACTCCCCATACTTCCTTTTCTGATGTTGATGAGTGTATTTCTTTCATAAATGTATGGAAGTCTATGGGCGGGCTAGCCCATTGCTGTATGTGACAGTAATGCCGCTCGATAAGGAGGACAGGGTGCAGTTTCACACATACACACACAAACACAAGTGGACTGAGAGACTCGTGAGAATCTTCAGAGCTAGCACCTGCCACACTGAAGAAGAGGAAGAAGTACTTTATCCTCTTGGGGAAATTACTTTTTTTTATGGTTATTTTTATTACCTCCGAAATCAACTATCTAATGATATAGTTTCTCTTGATGGCATTGCCCTGGCATCCAGCACCACCGTAAAGAATCTCAGAGTTATCTTTGATCAGGACTTGTCCTTTAACTCTCAAGTAAAACAAATCTCAAGGACTGCCTTTTTTCACCTACGTAACATATAAATAATCAGGCACATCCTGTCTCAAAGCGATGCAGAAAAATTAGTTCACGTATTTGTTACTTCTAGACTAGACTACTGCAATTCCTTATTATCAGGCTGCTCTAATAAGTCTCTTAAATCTCTCCAGTTGATACAGAATGCTGCAGCTGGTATACTAACAAAAACTAAGAAAAGAGATCGTATCACTCCTGTATTAGCTCCTCTGCACCGGCTCCCTGTAAAATCCAGAATCAAATTTAAAATCCTTCTCCTCACCTACAAAGCCTTAATTAGTGAGGCACCATCATATCTCAAGGAGCTTATGGTACCATATTACCCCACTAGAGAGCTCATAGTACCATATTACCCCACTAGAGAGCTCATAGTACCATATTACCCCACTAGAGAGCTCATAGTACCATATTACCCCACTAGAGAGCTCATAGTACCATATTACCCCATTAGCGAGCTTATAGTACCATATTACCCCACTAGAGAGCTTATAATACCATATTACCCCACTAGAGAGCTTATAGTACCATATTACCCCAATAGAGAGCTTATAGTACCATATTACCCCACTAGAGAGCTGCGCTCACTGAATGCGGGACTACTTGTGGGCCCCAGAGTCTTAAAAAGTAGGATGGGAGCCAGAGCCTTCAGTTATCAAGCTCCTCTTCTATGGAACCAGCTTCCATTTTCAGTCCGGGAGGCAGACACATTTACCACATTTAAGAGTAGACTTAAGACTTTCCTCTTTGATAGCGCTTATAGTTAAGGCTGGCTCAGGTTTATAGTTAGGGCTGGCTCAGGTTTATAGTTAGGGCTGGCTCAGCTTCATAGTTAGGGCTGGTTCAGGTTTATAGTTAGGGCTGGCTCAGGTTTGCCCTGGTTCATTCTTTCCAGCCCCTTGATATGCTGCTATAGGCCTAGGCTGCTGGGGGACATCTTAGGATACACTGAGCTCCTCTATCCTTTTCTCTCTCTCTCTCCTTCTGTATGAATTCATGTTCCATAAATGCACATTACTAACTCTACTTCTTCACCTGCGAGGCGAGAAAGCACAAAGACTCCTTGTGCTTTCTCGCCTCGCAGGTTTCCACGGATCGTGGTTGCGTCTGGGCCCTGGTCCTGCCTCCTGGTTCCTGGTTCCTGCCGTGACCATACTGACGCACATTCTTCTCTATTTTCCTTCTGTATGAATTCATGCACCATAAATGCACATTACTAACTCTGCTCCATCCCCGAAGTCTTTGTGCCTTCTCGCCTCGCAGGTTTCTGTGGATCGTGGTTAAATCTGGAGCCTGGTCCTGCGTCCTGCTGTGGTCCTCCCCGACACCTACTGCTACTATTACATGAATCATTTCTGTCATATTTATTGAATGTGTTGTAACTCTGTTATGCTGTTCATTCTGTACACATTACATCTATTTTTGTACTCTGTCCATCCTGGGAGAGGATCCTCCTCTGTTGCTCTCCCGAAGGTTTCTTCCATTTTTCTCCCCGTGAAAAGTTTTTTTTGGGGGAGTTTTTCCTGAGTCGATGAGAGGTACTGGGACAGAGGACGTCGTATGTGTACAGATTGTAAAGCCCTCTGAGACAAATTTGTAATTTGTGATTTTGGGCTATATAAATTTAATTGAAATTTTTTATTGAATTGAATTACACCCACATATGGGAAATACACACACATGCATATGCATTAGTTGTTGACAGATGCCAGAGTGATGGGGCTGCCACAGTCAGCACTCCGAGCAGTTAGGGGTTCAGTGCCTTGCTCAAACACCTCGGCAGTAGAGCCCAGGAGGTGAACTGGCACCTCTCTCTCATACATAAAGGTGAGCTACCCCTTCATGTTCACTATTGGGCCTCATCGTAGGAGACAGTCCAAAAAGTATTCTGTTTTATTCAGTAACAATGTACCTAACGTCATGCTAACATTTGATACAATACGATATGATTACATTGTCCTCGAGTTGATAAAAACATCAGACAGCAATGCTTTGATGCAAAGGTGAACCCACCTGAGGAATCAGCAGACCAGGAAGCCATAAAGCCTCCTCTGGACACACTATGGTCGGCCAGGAAGACTACAGCAAGCTTGTTGGATCCTGACTGTATGGTTCCAGGGGAGGTGGTCCCACAGTACTGGCCAATAACAGGGGAGCCAGGAGATCCTCCATTGAAGATGGTGACAGAGTCCCAGCCACATTGAGAGTGGGGCTCCAGGTTGAAGTAGCTGAAGGTTAGCTGCGGTAAGAAAGTGGAGTGGAAACTAAATGTAGGTGGCTACTTATCAGCAGGTTTAACAGCCGCAGCATCATCTGAACATGCAAACAGTGATCTCAGCCTCTTCAACTACAAAGAACAGCAGCACACTGATCCTTTCAAATTACCCTGGAGTGGAATAATGTCGACAAGATGAAGGTACTACAAGGAAGTCAAAAGTGTCAAGAAGCAGAGTGGAAGCTCCCCTCAACCAGAATTAGACTGACACTGTACAGGACAACTCAGTGTAAACCTCCCACACCCGGTGGCCATTTTAGGCTGGAATAAAAGGGGCTGATTCACAATGGCAAGTTGTGTGCATTATCAAGCCATTACATAATAATATAAGAAAGAAAATAGCTGTCCTCAATTAGATCTATCTAAATTGTGTCTTAGTTTGTTTCGTTCCATTACAGGTATTTGTAATTTAATATCGTTGAGCTCTTCTGCTGTTACCTACTGGAGGTTGGTCCCTCAGCATAAGAACGTTTAAATAAGACTATGAAAACACAGGTAACAGCATCATGATGAACGCAAACACAGACAGTACATTACTGCTAATCCATTCCATTCTTTGAGTTCATTCAATGCACCAGGTCAAGGTGCAGACTTACCGTAATAGTGTGGCCCATTGGAGCTTCTAGCAGCCAAGCACAGCGACTGGGGCTGGGGTATATGTTGGGGTAGTTAGGACTGGATACCAGCCCTCCTTCACCTGTCTGCCAGCCTCCACACTCTGTAAAGAGAGTATGATCCATATAAGGACTTAGATGGTAACAGTATGACTGCTTGAATAGACACATACTATATGCCATATCTAAGTATACCCTATGTCTTACCAGAGAACGAGTACCTGGCCTTGAAGCCCAGGTCTCCCTGGGAGGCGTCAGACTTGAAATGAACCCAGAGCTCAGGAGTAAAGACCACAATGGGTATGTTGGGGGTGGTCTGCCCACAAAACTTGGCCAGCAGCTCCCCATCCGAGTCACCTGAGGGGGTTGGGGGGGAGAGGTAAAAGATTTAACAAAAGGAAATCCATCCATTTTCTTCCTGTGCGTACTTGTGTTGGGCTGGAGCCTCTCCCAGCCGACCAACACTAATATGTGCAGAGATAATCCTAATCCTAATACTTAATTTACTCATACTTGATGAACAATTTAGACAGACACTGGTGATTCCAGAGTGTACCCACACAGACATAAGGAGAGCAGATTCAAAGCTTTTTGTTATGCACCCTTGCCATGCAGATGGTCTTACCATCGAAACAATTCAAACTTGACTTGCGACTTCCAAAATTGTCAGTTCGGATGAATCATTACTACAATTTCCTTGTTCCAAAAACATGTAACATGGTAAGAATATTGGCTTGTGAAGAGAAATCATGTGCACCACACAGCATCCCACGCAAAGACTCAAAAATTACCATATTCTGTTTTTGTCTAAACTTTTGATGAGCTTATGTCATTAATCATTTACAAAACGTAGGTTAAGAATTGTAATTCTGTAATTATTATCCATACTGGATAACCCGGACCACCCTCTCCACCACCTCCTGCAGGGACAGACTCCTCCAGCTCTGCTGTCAAAAGGATACAGGAGATCATTCCTGCCCTCTGCAATATCACTGTACAATAAATCACCTCTGGCCAAATAAACCACCCAACTATAGCACCTTCGTTTGTTGTTGGTTGGTTAGATCTTGCACGACTGTTTTGTTTTGTTAGTTAATTTAATTTTAATATTTTAATATATTATTCTATTCTATTTGTTGTATATATTGTGCATTTTTCTTATTTTTCTTCTTCTTATTCTATTCTATTTTTGTATATATTGTTCTTTCTTATGTAAAAAAAAATATTTTATGTAAAAATGCTGCTGTACCAAAAGAATTTCCCCTTAAAGTATCTATCTATCTATCTATCTATCTATCTATCTATCTATCTATCTATCTATCTATCGATCTATCTATCTATCTAATATTAAAGGATAGCTATATGTTGGGCCTCCTCTGGAGCTCTCCTAAATATTAGCACAGTTAGGGGTAATTTAATAAGTGCTTTACTCTTCCAAAAAGTCCTAAAAGTAAGACCAAAAATTGGCCACTCTTGAGAACTTTGGGCAAGTTAGAATGGATTTCCTACTCTGTGATTCTGATACATACTGTAGGATTCCTGACCACCAACCTATTATCTTATATCATGATTCTAAACTTATGCCTGTGAACAAATGGAAATTCAGCAGGACTAGAATAGAGGGTCACCAATTATTTGTCCTCTGGTTTTATAAATATCCACAGAAATTGAATTGAAAATTGTTACAGTAATCTCAATTATCATTTGTATATAACTATAGGGTATGCACTTACATCATTTATATATGTGATGATACCAAACCCCATAACACTACTAACCAACATGTGGCTGCTTTGGAAGGGAGAGCTGAGGGAAAACAAAACAACTCAAGATATTAAAGTTTAAAAATAAGTAGGATTCAGGAAAGAAATCTATCTTCTATCTTCTCTCAGCATTTCCCTTGTATCCCAAGCTCAGGTGTTCAGACTTTAGTGATGCATGAGAATGCAGAGTGAGGAACTCAACTGTCAAATACCTTATCTGAAAACTATGGCTAACATTGCAGACACTACAGTATGAATACTGCTTAGTCTATGATGATATAATGTATGTGTAGTAACTTCCCTCAGTGCATCCTAGAGCCAACGCCCTCTGTGTGCCACTCACCTAAGCGGAGCTGGAGGTAGTCTGCCTCACAGGTCTGGTGGTTCTCCAGGTGCAGGTCTTCTATCAGCACCACAATAGAAGAGTTGATGTGCTGTGGGTTCTGGATTAGCCACTCACAGTTGAGGTTGTTGCTGTAGTTGGACAGCTGGTATCCAGGAGAAGTGAAGTTCCCGCCAGCTGGGTTGTTCAGGATTCCACCACAGTCTAACAAAAGGAGCACAGACACACTCACAAAATGGAAACACAAACTCCACAAAAACACCCTGTTTATGACTTATGAATTAGAGTAGTGTAAATATGAAAAACACCTCTCTGTATTACACAATACCATTCAACAGCAGCACAAACAGCATCCTCCATAATGATCTGAAGTTGAACCTACACCTCTAGTGAAGTTTCAACTAAACATGAACATTATAATATTTACAAAGGATTTACTGTAAGACTGAATTAGGTACTCCTTATAATTTGGGAGGTTTTTTTGGTATTGATTTTCATTTAATTTGGGGGCTAAGGGCATCATGTGTGTTACACTGGGTTGCTTTAACCAATAGTTGGGACAGACAGCGGGAGGCTTTAATAAAGTAAACACTAAAGTAGGGACTTAATTTAGGTGATGGTAAGTGAAGATTGGCAACATTAACTATATATATTGAACCTGGGGATACCTTCCCGTCATGCTGTGGATCTTGAATGTCTACCATCTAGACTGTAAACAGTATTTGCTGTATATTAGGTGACTATTCCACTTCAAGGGAAACACATTAAAGGTTACTTTAGCGAGTGTAATATACCCAGTAGGTTTGTTCATTGGTGCCTGTGATGACACTTAAATAAGCTCATGTAGGAGTAGATACCGAGGCTGGCAGCACAGCCATTAACTCCACTTGAAGCTAAAAAGCCAGCAAAAAGCTCACAGTCCAACAAACCCAGATCTTTCAGCCAGGTGACCGCAGTTTGTTCCCCGTGTGAAACAAGAAGTCAACATTCATTTATTTGTCAAATAACTTCAACTGAAAAGACGATCCATCCCTAAACCTAATTAAGTAGGTTTGTTGCTTTAAGTTTATTTTGAAAATACTCAATGCATATGAAGAGTGTTGCTGGCACGCACAAAAAAGGAGTAACTTTTCCTCAGACATCATACGAACCATTCTATGCAGAATCGTTGAAAATTGACACCTGATAATCTACATAGTCACAACCTACTCAGTCCATCACTGTTCTCCATGCTTTGCAGAGCAAAACTGCTTAACGTCACACAACACAACATGAAACCTTCTTATCAGAATGGTATATGGCATGTATCAGGCACATGACATCATTCTATTTTTGTGCCACAAACTTATGTTTTGCCAATGGTATCTAGCAATAACCCTGGCCATTTACTATACACAATCTTAGGAGGATGAAATGGGAGTATCTCACCTGCAGGCTCCTCAGAGGAGTAATCAGCCATGAAGCCCCCGTTGGACACAGAAGCATCAGTGTGGAACACAACAGTCATGGTGTTGCCGGAGGAGCGCACCTGTGTGCCTGCTTGTACTGTACCACAGAATCTCTGCAGCCGAGGGGCATCGACCTCCAACCCGTTCAGTATCTAAAGAACATAGAAGTTAGAAGTTATCAAAGAGACAGAGGGTTCTGTGTCTGTAGCCAGGCTGAACCATTCCTTTGGGGTAATGCTGTAAATTAGGGTATATTTGTCCTGAGTGTGGGCTTATAGCCAGAGGATTGTACAGAAGTTCAAACTTGGTAGGTAACATCGGAGAAACCTGCAGAGTACACTAGATTTTTAAAATGATCCAACATAAAAACCCAGCCCAGTCTTGGAATTGTTTTCCAATAAAAGTATCTAGCAGCTCCAAAGGTCTCTAAATGTAGAGAGAAAGTCGCCAAGGCAACAACACCGACAGCCTCATGACACACAGGTGTGGCGTAAAACAGGCAGGAAAAAGACAAAGACAGGAAGTTAAACCAAACACAGGTCACAAGGGGCGGAGAACTTCAAAATAAAACAAGAAAAAAACTAAACAAATCCCAAGACCATGACAGCTCCTAATTTACATTCTCATGTTTAACCACAATGTAGTTGGTCACCAAAGGTATGAGTCATTTGTTAAATGTTTTCATGCTTTTCGCACCACAAATGAATTCCATTTACCTCAAATGTGTTTGAGTGTTGGCAGTGAATTAGGTCAGTATGTTTCCCTGTCTCACTGTCAGCTCGGCTACCTTTGTTAGCTAATGACTACGTCTCTACATTTGTCCCTCACGTTCCTTGTTGGATGTCCTGTCCCTGGGTTGTCCTCAGTTTTGTTTTCTTCACCTGTTCTCTGCCTGCTTCCTTTCTTTGTTTCTTGTCCGTTTTCCCTTTTGTACCAGCTTTTGTTATTAAAGCTGGCGTTCTGTTCAACCAAAGGACTTACATCAACGTAGTCAAATGCACAGGAAGTACCAGAGTCTTCCAGCCGCAGGTCAGTGATGGTGAGTGTGACCCGGCGGCCTGGTGACACCACCAGCTCCCAGCGACACACCCGGCTGTGTGGGTACAAGTTGGGGTAATTGGGGGAGGAGATAGTTCCTGAGGGGGCATTCAGCTCTCCTCCACAGACTGCCATTGGAGGATAGGAAAAGACAATGAAAAATAACATTTTATGAATGAATAAATACATTTATTTATCTCCATGAGCAAATATGGGGCCATTAAATGTAACACACTGAACAAAAGTACATGTTGATAAAATATCCACAAATAATGGACAGTGAATGATCTAAATGGTAAATGGACTTGCATTTATATAGTACCTTCCTAGTCTTCTGACCACTCAAAGCGCTTTACACTACTAGTCATCATACACTAATGGGAGGGGCTAAGGTGCCACCTGCCCATCAGGATTTAATCTAATCATTCTCACACACCGATGGCACAGCTTTTGGGAGTCATTTGGGGTTCAGTATCTTGTCCAAGGACACTTCCACATGTGGACTTGAGGATATATGGATACAATTCCAATTAGAGGACGACCCGCTTTAGCTCTGAGCTGCCTCTCAGCTGCTAATGTATAAATAGTGTTTCACAAAGAGTCTATATGTTGATGAAGGATCTGGATTGCCAGGGTTACTAAGCATTGATTAGCCACTGTGCAGGAAAGGATGTTTGAGAGTTTCCTTTGCAGAAGAAGGGCTCCCCTTTGGTCTGATCCAATTGGAAACCGATTGCAATGTGTTCTGTGCACATTTACACTTACATTAACATGTATGTTATTGCATCTTCATACTAGGTGAAATGGTTTTTTAACTTGTACAAGTGGTAACTGTGAGAGAAAAAAAGTAAAAAGGAAACTCCCTGGAAAATTATTCAACAGTATATTGTGCAGTTCACGGAGTGGCAATTTATCACATAAAATTTGATCAGTTTTGGCAAACTGCTGGGGTGAAGAAACTGAAAGTGTAATTGGCAAATTTCCCGTTTTCAAATTGGGGGACAGGAAATGCATCGTGTGCCAAGGATTTAGGGTGTTTTAGGAACAAGGAGGATACACACGCATTCAAGAAAATCCTCTGAATGAAGGACTGATAACTTATGCTTCCTCGCGTTCCAATTCCTTAAATGCACCTGGAGGAGACGAGGAGGGAGGGAAGAGGAGGCTTCTGAGGGAGCTGAGAGCGAGGAAACAGCAGTGTATCCTTTGCAGAAGTCTTTTCGGCATGGCCACATAAAAGAGGCGTGGCTGGAGAGATCTCAGACCATGGAAGGACTCGACATGTAACTGGTCCTTTTGCATCTCTTGTCCACATTGACATGGCATGTGCATGTTGAAAACCTGGTTCTAGGCTACAGGGGATGTATTTTAGGCTTAGACTCTATGGTGTTGATAGGAAACTCATGATTGTGTTTTATCAAATTATTCTAGAGAGTGTAATTGGATATGGCATACAAGCATAGTATGGTCACCTGTCAGTGGAAGTCTAAGCTTGTACATCTTAATCAAAGGGCCATGAACATCACTCTCTCCAGCCCTTATGTACAACATCTGCTCAAGGAGGCACAGGAGATTCTGAACGAGCCAACACATATTCTGAACCCAAAATTCCAGCTGTTGCCTTCAGGCAGATGTTCAGAATGCCAATCTGCAGGCTGAATCGGTTCATTCATTCATTCCATCCTCCATCCGATTATTTAATAACAACAAGTAGTTTTACATGTGATTTTACTGAGGTATAATTTATTGTGACTGTGTTGATTACACCTGGTTTTAATATGTATTACTCGTAACTATTGCCAACATGTGTACTTAAGCAGGTTTATGCATGGGTGTATGTATGATCTATGTTCTATGTGTGCATGTGGATTGAGATGCAGCGGCTTGGAGCCGAAGACAAATCTCCCTGTGGCACAATAAAGTATATCTTATCTTATCTTCTTAGCTTGTATTTATTTAAGATGAATTGGTTGTATTTCATGTTGCCGTAGACATAGACAGGACTGTTTGTGTATATATCACTCAATCATATGCATAATTTGTGTCACTCGTTATTTGTATAGTTCCTTTCATGTCTCTTCCTCACCTCCGCCGCTCGTATCTCTCGTGAGCGGTACTTAGACTCGAGAAGAGGAGGTAAGGGAAGGAATTAGGGAGATACTTTAGCATATTGAAAAGCAACCTCAGTTCCCTAAAGAATTCAAAGATTCCTAGAAATTGGAACAGTACTTAGGTAGTATTCCATGATGTAGAATCCCTGAAATTCAGCTGCTAAAGGATCTGAACTTGACTGAGAAACACAAAAAGACTTTGGCCAGCAGCCTGACAGCCTGAGGCCAGTCCAGTAGGGAGGACTCTCTCTGTAGAACGTGAGATAAGAGCTCCATGAGTGAAGAACTGCAAGAGCTGTAGTTTTTCAATGCTAACGAATCAAGAAGCCTCCAAATTCATATTTTAAGTGCCGCAACAGCTGCTAATTTATCATAAATGTGGATAGTACACCCAACACGTTTCATTATTAACAAATACGGCTGGAATAAACCCTCAGTGAGAGATTTAATCGAGTTTCAGAAGCAGTTAGCTGAACATGCGCGGCATGTTTAAATAGCATATAGTTTGTGACAATCCTTTTCTAATAATCTTTTTAAAATGATCATACCTTCAACGCTGGCTTCAAATGTCAGACTGAAGCCAGCTGCAGTTTGTCTGGCGTCACTAACAAACCTGACATAGGCAAAACTGTCAGACGTGTCCATGGAAGCCGGAGGGTCAGGCCCGCAGTGTCGGCCCAGCAGGCGCCCTACAAACACACACAGTACAACACAGGGTGGAACCGCACAGGGTAGAACCGCACAGGGTGGAACCGCACAGGGTAGAACAACACAGGGTCAATGACTATGGCTTCTTGTGCTGTGAGTGTCAAGTAATATGGCTTTGGCCTCCGTAGTCCTTGCTTCCCTCCATTTATTTATTCTTCATGTTATTCTCATAAACAAATTTATAACTGGGTACTGGAAACTGGGAAAATAAATGTGCACCATGATTGGTGACAGAGTGCTACCGGCTAAATGGGAAGTGAACTTAATGACTCACTTGGAGTTTTTAAGATGATGCTTATTTGCACAATAACAGTAACAGCCAATTATCATGCAGATAGTATGTGAGGCAAACATTTTCAACTTTTACAGATGCATCTTTGTCAACTAACAATCATTTTGTTTTAGTTTTTTTAATTGATGATGTACTCTGATGGTTGCACTGACAACATAAAAGAGTAGCTGAACCCCGTTTTCTCACCTGAGGCGTTGTACTCTCTGATCTCCACATAGTCAGCAGAGCATCCTAGAGTGGTCTGCAAGCTGAAGTTCCCATAGCTGAGGGTGAGGTAGTGCCCTGTGGGCCCTTCCAGGTACCATTCACAACTTGAGCTGTCAGGATAGTTGGATTGTGGGAAGCCAGGGCTGTGGATCGTACCCTTCTGACCTATGTAGGTACCTCCACATGTTGCTATGAGGGATTGGAGGTATAAAATGTGTAAGGCACATTTTTCTTTTAAAATTCAGTTATGACTACATCATTTTTACTGCATCTAAATGACCACCAGTTCCCCATGTTTCCAACCTGTTAATGTCATGTAGGATTTGAAAAGTTTCCTCTCTCTTTGACACCACAGTATTATAAACACTAGTGCAACGATCAGAATTTCAAGGGATGTATTTTCAAATACAACAAAAAAAAGTCTGAAATTAACATTGAATTAAATTAAATTGAATTAAATTTATCTTGTGTAGCCCAAAATCCCAAATTACAAATTCTCCTCAGAGGGCTTTACAATCTGTACACATACGACATCCTCTGTCCCAGGACCTCTCATGGGTTCAGGAAAAACTCCCCCCAAAAAAACCTTTTAACGGGGAGAAAAAGGGAAGAAACCTTCAGGAGAGACACAGAGGAGGATCCCTCTCCCAGGATGGACAGAAGTACAATAGAAGTACAATAGATGTCATGTGTACAGAATGAACAGCATAACAGAGTTACAACAAATTCAATGCATATGACAGAATGGCTCAAACTTGTTAGGTCTGTGCCAACTATGTCATAATTAGAACTAGATCCATATCCGAAACCAAGCCCTGGGTTTGCCTACCTATGGAGTACTTTGCCTTGAAGCCTTTGTGCGTGACGCTGGTGTCAGTGCGAAACCTGAGCAGCATGGAGGAACCGGTGGAATGTTGGGTAGATGGTCGGTTGTTTCCACAAAGGCGGGAAATGAAGGCACTGTTGGTAGTTGAGCCATCACGCAGCTCCAAGTAGTCATACACACAGCTGAGGAACATGAATGGAAGGACATGATCCCCAGAGCATCGTCAGAAGAATAAGAAAGAAATCTCATAATAATGATCATTATTTTTTAATTTCTAAGTAATAGATTCCCCTATTGAAAGGATTCAAGGGTAGTGTTCCTCTAACTATATCTGACCTAATTTAGGTCTCCAAACCCTCAAGACCCCACCAGCCACAGAGCTGTCAAGTTGTCACATGTATTTAAGAAGACTTTATTTCAGGACTTGAACTTATATCGAAATTATGAAAATTTTATTAAAGAGGTTGAAGAGAACAAATTCATTTAATTTCATCTATTAATAAATCATGACATGAGACCTGAGAAAAGCACAAGCGAATAGGAAAGGCAGTTGAGTCTCCAGATAGTGTACACTAATACACATTCACTCAACACATGTCAAAGAAATGTAAAGACAAGCTCGTGAAGAGAGAGCTGCACCTGTCTGTGGGCTCAATGTAGAAGTCTTCCTCAAAGTCAATTTGGACAGCTTCGCCATTGGGCACAGTTATGACCCAGACACAGTCCATGTTCTGGGGGTAGTTGTGAGGATAGTTAGGTGAGGTGATGTACCCTGGAGGGTCATTATCACTGAGCTCAATGAAGCCTCCACATGCTGCAGACAGAGAGAAAGAAGAAACATATGTGGGACCACTTTGCAATTGACCAGCATTAATAAAGGCATGTCCATATGCTTTGATCCTTGAAAGCAAATTTATTAATTGAAGCTAAAAAAAAAAAACATGCCCATCCAATCATTCATTTTGGCCCCATTGGGGATTAGACGGCCTACCTACCTACCTGTCAGTCTAACTACCTGTCTAACTACCTGTCTAACTACCTGCCTACCTACCTGTTTACCTACCTACCTACCTGCCTTTCTACCTACCTATCTACCTGCCTTTCTACCTACCTATTTACCTACCTGCCTTTCTACCTACCTACCTACCTGTTTACCTACCTGCCTTTCTACCTACCTACCTGTTTACCTACCTACCTGCCTTTCTACCTACCTACCTACCTACCTACCTGCCTTTCTACCTACCTACCTACCTGCCTTTCTACCTACCTACCTACCTACCTACCTGTCTACCTACGTACCTACCTGTTTACCTACCCACCTGCCTTTCTACCTACCTACCTACCTACCTGTCTACCTACCTACCTACCTGTCTACCTTTCTACCTAACTACCTACCTACCTGTCTACCTACGTACCTGCCTACCTACCTGTCTGTCTGTCTACCTACCTGTCTACCTACCTATCTGTTTACCTGCCTACCTACCTGCCTTTCTACCTACCTACATACCTACCTACCTACCTACCTACCTACCTGTCTACCTACGTAGCTGCCTACCTACCTGTCTGTCTGTCTACCTACCTGTCTACCTATCTATCTGTTTACCTGCCTACCTACCTGCCTTTCTACCTACCTACCTACCTGTCTACCTTTCTACCTAACTACCTACCTACCTGTCTACCTACGTACCTGCCTACCTACCTGTCTGTCTGTCTACCTACCTGTCTACCTACCTATCTGTTTACCTGCCTACCTACCTGCCTTTCTACCTACCTACATACCTACCTACCTACCTACCTACCTACCTGTCTACCTGTCTACCTACGTACCTGCCTACCTACCTGTCTGTCTGTCTACCTACCTGTCTACCTATCTATCTGTTTACCTGCCTACCTACCTGCCTTTCTACCTACCTACCTACCTACCTACCTACCTACCTGTCTACCTACTTACCTGCCTGTCTACCTGTCTGTTTACCTACCTACCTACCTACCTACCTATCTGCCTTTCTACCTACCTACCTACCTACCTGTCTACCTACGTACCTACCTGTTTACCTACCTACCTGCCTTTCTACCTACCTACCTACCTACCTACCTACCCACCCACCTGTCTACCCACGCACCCACCCGCTCTTCACCCACCCACCCACCTACCCACCTACCTGTCTCACCCACGTACTCCGTTTACCCACCCACCCACCTACCCACCCATCTGCCTTCCTACCCACTCCACCCACCTGTCTACCTATGTACCTGCCTGTATGTCTGTCTGTCTGTCTGTCTGTCTACCTACCTACCTACCTACCTACCTGTCTACCTACGTACCTACCTGTTTACCTACCTACCTGCCTTTATACCTACCTGTCTACCTACCTATCTGTTTACCTGCCTACCTACCTACCTACCTATCTGCCTTTCTACCTACCTACCTACCTGTCTACCTATGTACCTGCCTGTATGTCTGTCTGTCTGTCTGTCTACCTATCTACCTACCTACCTACCTACCTGTCTACCTATGTACCTACCTGTTTACCTACCTACCTGCCTTTATACCTACCTGTCTACCTACCTATCTGTTTACCTGCCTACCTACCTGCCTTTCTACCTACCTACCTACCTACCTACCTGTTTACCTACCTACCTGCCTTCTACCTACATACCTACCTGTTTACCTACCTACCTACCTGCCTTTCTACCTACCTACCTACCTTTCTACCTACCTGTCTACCTACTTACCTGCCTGTCTACCTGTCTACCTGTCTGTTTACCTACCTACCTACCTACCTACCTATCTGCCTTTCTACCTACCTACCTACCTGTCTACCTATGTACCTGCCTGTCTGTCTGTCTGCCTGTCTGTCTATCTACCTACCTACCTACCTACCTACCTGCCTGTCTACCTGTCTGTCTGCCTGTCTACCTACCTACCTACCTGTCTACCTACCTACCTACCTGCCTTTCTACCTACCTACCTAGCTTTCTACCTACCTTCCTTTCTACCTACCTACCTACGTACCTGTCTACCTACGTACCTGTCTACCTACGTACCTGTCTGTCTGTCTACCTACCTACCTACCTACCTGTCTGTCTGTCTACCTACCTGTCTACCTACCTGTCTACCTACCTGCCTGTCTGTCTACCTGTCTTTCTGTCTACCTACCTGTTTACCTGTCTACCTACCTACCTACCTACCTGCCTGTCTGTCTACCTGTCTGTCTGTCTACCGGCCTTTCTACCTACCTACCTGTCTACCTGCCTGTCTACGTACCTGGCTGTCTACCTACCTGTCTTCCATTGCGATACTGGCCTAGTTTATGTAGAGGCCCACCAGGAAACCTTCTGGTATCCTGATGGCCACTTCACCCTTTTCTCAGTCTATCATGCAATCAATACTTGCGCTTTTTAATTCAACCCTCTGAACTGTAACTATCAACAACAATTCCAATAATAAGACTGTTGTAATTCCTTGGTCACTGATAAAGTCCTCAATTACTTATTGGCATTATTTGACACTGCTGTACAAACACCAACCATGTTGATGTAGAAATTAATTCTATTGAGACAGAGACAATAGAAAAAGAGAGTGGTTGTTATACCTTGACTGTGGGCTTCAAAGGTCAGCTTAAAGCCACTGGCCTCATTGGTGGCATCAGATGCAAAGTGAATAAAGAGGTGGTTGTCAGTAGTCTGGAGGAGAGATGGCAGACTTGAACCACAGAGACGTTCCCCCAGTAGTGGAGCTGAACCATCTGGACCATTTCTGAGCTGTGGAAAGTGTGAGTGAGTAATACAAAACAATTAACCAACTGATCATTAACAGTGGATCCAAAACTTCAGACAGAATGAAGTAAAACCTAAATGAAAATAAATGTACTTGTAAAGCACTTTTCTAGTCTTCCAACCACTCAAAGCACTTTGACACTACATGTCATTCAACCCTTCACACCCACAGCCCATGGGAGCAATTTGGGGGAAGTGTCTTGCCCAATGACACATCAGCATGGACTCGCGGACTAGCTGGGAATTGAACTGCCCAGGCTCTGATTGAAGGATGACCCGCTCTACCGCTAAGCCACAGTCGTTGTAGTTAACCTGTAACCCCTGAACTCATAAACACACTGATTGTGGTCTTGACAATCCTTTCCTATTTCACACTTTGAGTGCTTTCACACCTTTAGTTCACTATTGGGAAGTTCTAAAATAGAATAGAAAGAGAAGCACACGTGCAACAAACTTCTGTTTTATCTCTTTTTCACTTACAGAGAAAATCAATGCATTCAAGTGCTGATTTGCATACTGTTTGTGTTACCATGGTTAACAAATGATCTTGCATAATTATAGGCTATACAGCCCTTATACACATTGGGAGACTGCTTCCTTAAACACTGACTACCAGTAGATAGATTTAATAGTAATTTACTTTTAAATTCATGCTTAAATTACAGATGTATTCTCAGTCCTGTGGTTGGTCTGCTTTGCTTTCACAACTCAAGCAAAGCTCGACTCTGACTCGGTCTTGGTGTGGACAGAGACACATCTTTTCAAGCAGTGTGACAGCTTTCACACCAGGCCAAACAAACCAAATGTACCATAGGCTACATCCATACGATCACGTTTACGCCTGGCATCCACCCTACATTTTCAAACTGCTAAAACAAAGAAGTGAAAACGCTGCTAACCCCTCTTTGGTTAGTTTAGTCTTGGTTGCCGTGTGACTACAAGTAGTTAATTCAACATGCATAACACATTTAAGGCATTGCTGACCCGGTTGTCTATTCTTGCAGTTGTTGTGCAGTGTGCTGCATTTCATAAAGCTACAGAAGGCAAGCCATTATTGGAGTGATTTGAGAGCGGCGTATCCAGCAGTCATCAGCCCTAAGCGGAGGTTTTAAGACACGGCTTGTGGCTGTGAGGAGGGAGATGGACATAAAACGGAGGACTTTCCTTATGTTTTCTATGATTATTTTATGAAGAAACAAAAGCATAAAGGCCGACAACAAAACCGAGGAAACGAGTGAGAGTCAATTTATTGTCCCATAATCTAGTGAATTTTGTAACTGTTACATAATTTGATACTGCTAATACAACTCTAAGATTATTTAAAAAAAAAAAAAAAAAAAAAAAGAAGAATTTATTTTCTCCTTCTTTTTTCTTCTTTTTTTTTTCACTGGTTGTACCAAAAAAATATTACAAAGTAAAGTAATTTGTATCAAATTAGTTGTAAATTTGATGTGTGAGGAAAAGAGGGATAGAGAAAGACCTATAGACAGCTGTGTAACCAAGCTTGAAAACAAATGTAATGTGTCTGTTTAAGTGTTGAAGGATACATGGGAAGGAAGTACCATACACAAATTTCATCATAGGAAGTACAAAAACATTCCATAGTTTTTTTTGTTGAACTAAGCAACTAACCACAGAGTACACAATCTGCTTTCCTTTGTTCACATGCCCAGTGCACGTGAATGATCATGTGACAAGCGTTTTCAGGAATGTACGAATGAACCAGGTGGTATCCTCCAGATCTGAAAGGTGAAGCCACAGCAGAAGTGCCTTAAACCTGCATTCTTTCTACTGGCCATCAGGGGGCGACTCATCTGGTTGCAAAAAGAAGTCTGATTGTATAGAGGTCCACTTCAACACATGATAATGTACCTCAATGACCCTCATGTGACGTCAACGTGTGGCCCAATAGTTGGAAAACCTGGAACACCCACTAGTCTGAAATTATGCTTTTTCGAGAGACAAAGAGTATTATGGGCAACCATAAGTTGCAGAGGCTTTAGAGGAGCTAATGTGTACACCTCACAAATCTCAACTATGTGTTGTGCAGACCTGAGCATCAAGCGAGTTTGATTGTTTGATCCAACTCCTGTTGGGAGGTGGATTCGAAATGCACACCAAAACAAACAAGTATAGCATAATTTGTATCTGAATGCCTAAATATAGCCTAGATAAGTATAACTCTGTATAACGTCTGACACAAGGTTAATGTCTGTGTAAATGAACCAGGAAAAGTCTGATTGTGTGGAAAATGATGTGTTCATAGTCCCAGTAACTGGACTCGTAACCAACTAAAAATCTTAAGTTAATACTAACTTGCAAAAGTGACACTTGTAGTAGTATGGATCTGGTTTTGCACTTTTATATAATATACAACTTTTACTATCTTTATGTTGTTTACCTCCAGGTAGTCTCCTGAGTTGCATCCAGTTCCATAGCCTTGAATCTGGAAGGGACTCTGGAAGGTGATAGAAACCCTGAAGCCAGGCGTCACCATCACATGCCAGCTGCAGTCCAGACTGGGCAGGTAGTTCCGAGGGTATTGGGGACTGCTCAGAACGCCCCTGTCTACATGCAAGAGGCCCCCACAACCTGAAAAAAATACGACATTATGATTAGTTCATGAAAGAAGTTTTGGCTAAAGTCCCTCTACTGATTATCTGAAGACAGCGCTATGCTGTCCTACACTGTGACTCGAGTTGTAGATGAAGCATTTAGTTGTCTTACTTCATTTTACTCATTTAGGGGCTGGCTAGTTAGCTAGCTAATGCTAGCTTGCTAATCCACCATATTTTCGTGCAGGGTTACACAGGTTCACCACGGCTTGGAGACTACAGCCTGGTGGAGACCCGAGTGACGCTCCTGAGACATAGGTGCATGGAATGGCACTGGCTTGATTTGAGGTGCTACACACAACGGTCCAGGTCCAAAGCTGGTGCCCACTCTCCTCCCAGCAGTGGGGAGGAGCCGCAGGGTATAATTCTTGTCTGATAAACATTAAATTCATCGGATTGAGTGCACCATTTCTCTATTTTCCACAATGAGGTGCAATGGTGGCTGTCAAACAGTTCCCCTTATTCCTCATGTGGGCGACTGTGGATCAGTGGTGAGCAGGTCGTCCTTCAATCAGAGGATTGGCGGTTTGATCCCTGGCTCCGCTAGTCCATGTCGATGTGTCCTTGGGTAAGACACTTAACCCCAAATGTCTCCGTAGCTGTGAATATGTGTGTGTTTGTGTGTGTGTGTGTGTGTGGGTGGAACCTTGCATGGTAGCTCCTCCCATCAGTGTATGAATATAGGTGAATGATGTCATGTCGTGTTAAAAAACTTTGAGTGGTCAGAAGACTAGAAAAGATCTGTACAAGTACAGTCCATTTACCATCATCCATTGCACCTGTCATTGACTGTGCAATTGAGAGACTTATACTGTATACTTACATACAGCTTCAAATGTTTGCTAAATGTTTAGCGTGATTTTTTCATCTATGTATTTATTCAATGTATATATATGCTAAATTAATTGATTGTCACGCCTTCTGGGTAAATACCAAATGTCTGGAGATTTAGAAATATAAAGTTTTTACAAGAACAGCTGCAACCAGACCGACACCCCTTACATATACTTGATCTGAACAGGCCAATCACAGCCTTTTGCTACATGCATGGGGAGACATGGGGGTGCCACGTGGAAGTAACGTATTGGTTATTGGTCAAAGTCTTCTAGGATGCAGCTCGGTGGCAAAGACAATGGAGGGAGCCAGAGATTCTGGAGGATTAAAATCTGAAACCCTGTCACATTCTGGAGTCGTTTACTGGCAGGAGGAGAATTCCAAGATTATTTTTATTTGTACCTCTGAACAGCGGCAACAGTGAATGGACCATCTGTGTGTGTCTGCTAGCACGTTAGCATAGCAGCTATAGCAACAACAGTTCTGTGTATGTGTTTCTGGGACAACAGTGTTTACACACCACCCCAATATAAAGGGCTGCCGTAAACACTTTGGATTGGTTCTGCTATTGTTTAGGTTTATCTCCCAGGTTTAATAAAACCAGGGAGATTGTCTGAGACTGACTTGTGAGACTAACCGTCATGAGACCGGTAGCTTAGCTTAGCACCAAGACTGGAAACAGCTAGTCTGGCTTTTTCCATAGGTAACTAAATCTGCCCACCCGCACCTTTAAAGCTCACTAATAGAAATATGTTGGGCACAAATTAGGCTTTATTTGTTCCCTATAAATCCATCTCTTCTGACTTAAGGTATGTTAAAATGGTTAAACCAAAACAATAGCATGAACTCAAAGTCACTGCATATATGTCACAAGTTTATAATGTTTATTAATTTGCTTATGGTATAGCCTATGACCTCTAGAGTAGGAGGCATTGAAGCCTCGGCCACTGACGCTGCCGTCTGAGGAAAAGTGGATGAACATGGAGTCTCCTGTTGAGTGGAGAGAAGCTGGAAGATCCCGACCACACACAGTGGCCAGCACGGGGGACAGACTACTCGCACCTGAGAACACACACAAAGGGAATCATAACATGTCCAGAGGAGCAAACAGACCTAACTCAACACTGCTGTCACTAAAAAAGTGTTGTGGTCTTTCATGGAAATGGGTTTCATCGTCAAACGCTTAAGGATTTGAGATGGTCCTTCCCTTTTGCTACCTACAGTGCAAAAGGTTTTGTAATTTTTTCATCACCGTCTTATATCCCGTCACTAATGGCTTACCATCTCTGATGACAAGGCTGTCAAAATAGCAGATGGGGTAGTCCTCCATGTCCAATGACAAGAGGTTGAACTCTACAGTTGAGTCTGGAGAACGTATCAACCAGGTACACTCCTGGTAAGGAGCGTAGTTTTCAGGCCAGCCAGGAGAAAAGAGGAAGCCAGGAGTCTCCCCTGTCATTAGCACTCCCCCACAAGCACCTGACACACACACGGACACAGGAAATACACAGGTTCATTCAGTTGCTTCACATGCGACACTATGAAAGTATAAACATTCAATCACGATTGAAGAAACATCCATCCAGATGATAAGACATAATAATTAATATGGACACAAATGAGGAATCCACTTAATTAACTGTAACTTTGGTATGATGTCATTATTTTCAGTTCATTAATGTTCATTGCAGCGCAAGCAAGAGGGAGCATTGGCCAAGAGGGAGCATTGGCCAAGAGGGGGCATTGGCCAAGAGGGAGCATTGGCTAAGATATCCACTGGCTACAGAAATATAAACCCTTGCACCCAACAAAGAATGAAGAAGATCTGACAACAGCACACACAGAGGGAGAGATACTTCATTCTCAGCTCAGGTAGACATTACTCCTCTATCTATCTTTACATAGACAATAGTTGCCTGATGCTATATTAATGATGTGGTGCAAAGCATATATGCCATTGCTGCAGGCTATCCACACAGGTACAATTAGCATGAATTCTCTAGGGCACAATATCAGGCTCAAAACGACTTAGTTGTAGTTGTATCCATGTTGTAACATGGATAGTGTGTGCACATGCTAAGTGACACCTGAGTACTAGGTCTACATTGCTAATGTAGAAGTTAAACCTGCGTTAGCCTACTCGTGCAAGTTTACCTCAGTCACAGAACATCTACCTTCTAATTTTCTTTTTTTAATGTCTGATATTGTTGTGTAGTTTATGTAAAAGGAGTTAAAGGGCTCAAACTGCCTGACCTGGTGTGATAGTGGGTGGTGGTCCAGAGTCCTGGACAGCCATCCATTCCACAAGGAAACCTCGTCCTCCCACCACTGAATCCGTTGTAAACTGCAGGGTGACAGTGCTTGCAGAACTTCTTAGGGGAGGGGGCAGGGCCAAACCACAGAAGGTTCCAATGGGGTAGTAATGAACGCTGGGGCCATCAAATATCTGGAGGGAGAAAAGGGTTGAGGACAGAATAGATGAGGTTTTGTCATTTTACACCGACCTGGGCTGTCATTACCTCCAGCGGGCTCTCCCAGGGCGATGTTCTCTCTCCTGTACTATACACCCTGTGTACTGCTCAACTGTATGCCTGCTCTAAAGTATTTTCTTACTTTTTTCCTCACACCCCTCACAGGCTGCTTCTGTGTGCTCGTGATACATCTGCTCTCAGATGTCTTTTTTTGTGCTATAACCCTGTCAAAGTTCCCCAAAATCCCTTTCATCAAAGTGGGTGCGTTTGCTTTACTAGAATGGCCCTGACAGGAAGTTACTATATACCTGGGTTCATCCACTTCCGCCCTCCAAGGCTTTCTTATATCTTTTTCCCATGCTTACTTTACAACTTTTGGAATGAAAGGACAATAAATATACATTTTCTTTTTACAGTTAATGGGACAGGTACAAGTGAGAATTGGTATTTATGTATTTATTTATGTTCATAACAGAACACAGAAAGAACATGAAAGTAAACGTGTATATATCTTTCAGAGCACACCGTTACCATAACAACATTACTTTAGGTGTAAAGATATTGTGACACCCGCCCTTACTTTTTCTCATGAATTTATGACTTTACAATCTTGCAAAATTGACTTTAACCTCAGAGAACATAAGAATTTTTTTCTCAATCTAAATGTATTAACCTAAATCTTGGACTATTGGGAGGGGGTAATATCTCAAAGCCCTTACTGTGTTGATAATAACTGAGTAAATTAAACAATTAAGATGTTGTGAATTAGTGAAAAAAATAAACTCCTAAGTTTAAATGGTTGGAGTTGACTCCAGAACGATGTGTCATTATTTGTAATGGTATGTATCTCATCATCTGAAAAGCCTTTGATTTGCACCTTGAAATTCGGACAGTTGTAATTGGTTGATTCAAGGATATCAATGTGATTCCACAGCACACTCCATCTTACTTTGAACTGGTCATAGTTGCAGTCATGCAGGTCCTCTATGTCCATGTCCAAAAAGCGAATCTGGATGTAGCTGTCTCCCTCCACAGTTATGGTCCAGCGGTAGTGGGCATTATTGGGGTAGGTTCTGGGATACAGCGGGGATGCTATCTGACCGAACTCCCCCACCACATCATTACCATACACTGATAAAGAGCGAGGAAGTCAAAGTCAGGTTTCTCATTCCTTCTCTGTTTTCTTTTTCTTATTCTGTCAGACCTAACATAACTCAACTGAGGAATAAACAGAGGTATTACATCAGTAAGATGTTTCTAGGACTAAGGACAATGAGAAGAGGCTAGTGCTGAAGTTGAGAAGATGCAATAGAGCAGCGTTAGTGGCATGGTGGTCAGTTCTATTGCATTCCTCCTGACCACCGGCGGTGTGTTGTACTTGGATATCCATCACACACACACGCAGGAGATCAATACCTGATACTGTACCAACAATGTGTGATGTGATTTACTGAGTATACTATTGCTAAAATAAATGTACTAAAAAAGAAATTCCAAATGTCACAAGACTTTTAAGTAGAGCTGAAACCAGTAATTAAAA
>JACSYO010000623.1:0-97500 GCA_016806645.1 Ophiodon elongatus | reverse complement strand
CTCCATTTCATTGTCATTGTTGTTGTGTTTTTATGTTCATATATATATATATATACACTTTTGTATATACATTATATACACTTATTATGTGTACACAGATGTGTACACAGATGTACACACAAATGTATACACTTTTGTATGTGTACACAGTAGTTCTACTTTGTTGTCCTTGTTTGTTTGTTTTTGTTTATTTTGTCTATTTCTGTGTATTATATGTGGAGAGCAATGGGAGTTAAATTCCTTGTATGAGTACGCACACATGGCCAATAAAGCTGATTGTGCTTCCTCTGTAGGGTGACTGGGTTCAGCCTTAGGGTAAGAAGGGTAGACCCAGAACACGCTGGAGGGATTATAGATCTGGTCTGGCCTGGGAACACCTCAGGGTTCCACAGGAAGAGCTGCAAAGCGTTGCTGGGGAGACGGACGTCTGGACCACCCTCTAAGCCTGCTGCCCACATGACCCGCCCCCGGAGAAGTGAATAGTAACTGGATGGAGGGACTCTGCATGTTAAGGGCGGAAACTGACACGAGTCCCTGACCCGTCCAAAACTGATGCTAGAGGGTTACCTAGAGCAGCATATTCAGAATCTTAGGAGACTGACCAAACAGTATTTGACGAGTTGGGACTGGGAAAGTGTCGACCACCGGAGCTCTACACACATACTTTCTTATGAATATCGGTGTAGTTACCTTAACGACACACTGCCTTTATTTAACCTTCAACCAGCATTACCCGTAGGCTAAACAAAACCATTTTCAGCATTCTATCTGAACTTAACCTTTTCCATGGTCCAGCAATAATATTGTACAATAACAACTTCCAAAATAGCGGGTTTTCACTGTTATTTAGCTGATGTAAACAGTCAAAACTTTTTCTGTTTTACAAACTTTTCTAATTATTATTCTTTGATGCACTCAAGCCTATGTCGCCCTACATTTAACTACAAAATTAAAGGGTTTTATCAACAATATGACAACAAAAATCAACGGACAACTGGGAAAAGATCAATGACGTCTTTCACATTTGACACCAAAGATCCTCTTTGAGCAGAGTCAGGGGTAGAGGATCACTTGTTATGACCGGGACTTCAGTCAAATGCTCAGATCCACTCACATAAATGATAGCTGGAGATGGTTCCCTGGTGAGCTCCTGATGGTCCACACACACTCCACATTAGGGGGATAAGCATCTGGATAGTTGGGACTGTTAAATGCACCACTCTCCATCACTAGATCTCCTCCACAACCTGAGCAGAAGAAGGGACAAGAATGTCTTTCTGTCAGTATCAATGTGTGTGCATGAAAACAGAATGCTTTTGGATTGCAGTGATCAGTTCTAGTATATGTGTATCTAGCTCGGCCTGTGAGCAGGACTGGTTTGTCTTACTGGAGGTGGATGCTGAGTAGGTGGCTCTGAACCCTTTCCTGGAGACGGAGTTGTCGGAGATGAAGTTGACCACCATGGAGTTACTGAAGGATGTCACTGGGTGAGGTACTTCCAAGCCACAGAAGCGCCCTGACGAAATGTGACATTACATTTGAATGTAATGCTTCTCTAATTGAACAAGCACTCCACTTCTTACACTCTCAGCTCAGTAGTGTCATCACCCACTGTATCACTGTTAGATTATCTCAATATTGTTAACATAATGCACGCACACCACACACACACACACACACACACACACACACACACACACACACACACACACACACACACACAATAACTACCTATAGAAGGTGCCTGGTAGTTGTCTCCGTCCAGGATCTGCACAGCATCATGGGAGCAGTTGGAGTTAATCATCTCTAACTCAAAGTCAGTGAATGACAGAGTCACATGGTTAACTGGCAACAGAAAGACAAGTTACCACGTTGTATACACCGTGTGTACAACAACACAGGTTTATAGTCTGAGAGCTTGACTAAAGCAACTCACATGGTTCCTGTGCTCTGATGATCCAACTACAGTTCTGATTGGGTGGGTATGGTGCTGGGTACCGTGGCGACGCAATGGCCCCACCATTATCATTGGTTAATATGGTTGCCCCACAGGCTGTTGGAAACAGATAGAATGACATGGTCAGTGTCTCCTACCCTCTGCCACTAGAATAGGCAGATTGAGCTGGTGGAACTTGACTTGGCTAGAGCAACAGATTTTTAGACACGGTCGTATACAGAGGTCCGGAAACTGAGCTTAATATTGGGGTTGTTGATATAATAAATGTTGATTTTCTTGATTTAAATTCATGCACTTTAGGATGTTGGAAGTACAATAATAGTTTTAAAACCATGTCAGTGGGCAGTAGCACAACTGTCAGTGGTGCTACAGGACAATCAGGTTAGATGTTGCAATGAATGATTCCCTCTACGATCTGACCTGAAGGCTTAAAGGATCACAAAGTGTTTCATTAAAGTCTTCTCTCTCTGTATTCACTGCCTGTCTCTTTCTCGGACACTGTTCATTTCATCTTTGTGTTTGAGTTTATCATTTTGGATTTGAATAGAAAAGTTGCACATTATCATAAGCAAAATGTTTGTTTCACAATGATGTATTTATACAATACTATATTATTACCCTATAATTATGCAGAGTTAAATGAGAGTGTCTGAATTTTGCATAGCATAAGTGAGTAGTGAAATGGGATGACTGATATTTCAGTCATGTTCTAGTGATGGAAACAGAAAGCATAAAGGAGGCCCACCCTGAGAGAAGCGAGCACTGAAGCCACGGTGGTTGCGACTTGAGTCGGACCTAAAGCGAACATAGATGGTGTTCTGGGTGGAGGTGATGGAAGGAGGAAGACTGGTGCCACACACTCGGGCAAGCAGAGCAGAAGACATGGTGGGACCATCATGGATCTGCAGAGGGAGAGACATGTGTGAAGTGATGGAGGTCTGTTCCACCTTCACAGGCACATGCTTTTACACTTTGCCTCTCATTCACCCGTTCACACTCACAAGCTCAAACATTTACTTTCCTGGAACTAGTCATACAGGAACTGTCAAAACTCTTTTTCCTGCTAATTTCCTCCACAGATTATACTATAAGGCTTTTTCACCTCTCACAGGAATCATAGAGCCTCGTGATGTCCAAGTTATGTGGATAGTAATAGTGGTAGTACAGTAAGTACCTTGCTGTGTAAAGGTATTCCCCTGTTCACTGGACAGGCTGCATCAATTCTGAATGTTGATGAATTCCCCACATTATTTAATCTTTATCAGTGATTCAAGCTCACACACACACACACACACACACACACACACACACACACACACACACACACACACACACACACACACACACACAAATTTGTTAATCACTGAACAAAGATCTGAAATAGGGGCTGGGAGCTCTAATCGGTCAGCAAGAAAACCAAAAGGAGCACAAATAAACCGTTCCTAAATCCGACACTCACAGTCACGTAGTCCCAGGAGCAGTTGCTATGATGTTCAATGTCCAGGTCAGAGAAGTTGAAGAAGACACGATGGTTGGGATCCACACTGATGACCCAGGAACAGTCCACATTATTGGGATAGCTGCTGGGATACGAAGGAGAATGGATCTCCCCTGATGGAGCCGTGACGGGGCCTCCACAGCCTGCAGGAGGAAGGTCAGTCGAGTAAGACCTATTGATGGAGCTGTTGCTTGAGGAAACCTGCACTTTGTCCTTGATGTACCAGCTTTTCTCAAATAAAGGTTTGGCCCAAATACAAACCGCCTTCCACAACACATTCAAGCTAATGTCTCACAGTAAAAGGTAATGAAGGGCTTCTGTCCTCTGAAATGCTGCAGTGCTTATACAGGAATTATTGAGTTTGCATTAACAGCATAATGCCGTAACAAATTTAAAAGAAAAAACAGGAGTAGATCAGAGAAGAAGGAGGCTTCATGAAGTATGATCAAATATTTATCTGAATTTATCAGAGTTAATGACAAATAGGCTCTAATATAGGCCTGCTTCAAATAAAGGCCTGGCACCCTCTGCAGTTGAGGTTCATAAAGGCCACGGCAGTATCCTAACGCTTTGTTCATACCCCCAAAAGTACAATCAGACACCCTAAATTAGTCAAATTTAGTAGATGATAAAAATAATCACTTATGGCAATGCTGCAATATCAGCTGACTCCTTCCAAACCGTTCTCTCCCTCTGTGGAGGGCGTTGCACCTCACTGCTGCTCTCCCTCTTGGTGTGTGGATGTTGCAGACAGCCATGTGTCCGCTCTCGTTGATAGTTTGTAGTTTCACCAACAAGGCTTACTATTTTTACAATTCTAAGCTTTTTTTTCTCCATTTTAAAGATGCTCATATGTGAAACAACATTAAATGCATTTCTAGAGTGACTTCCTTGCCATCCGACCACTACATAACATCATTCACCCATTCATACAGTGATGGGAGGGGCTACCATGCAAGGTGCCACCTGTTTATCCATTCGCACACTGACGGCACAGCCTTTGGGAGCCATTTGGGGTTATGTGTTTCCCATGGCCCATCACATGGACTGGAGGAGCCGGGGATCGAACCACTGATCTTTTGATTGGAAGACGACCCGCTCTATCCCTGAGCCCTTACAGAGATCCCTTTTTGACATAATTCCAATGTAAGTGATGGGAAAATACGTTAATTCAGCCGTGTGTTAGGAAAAACTCATTGGAATTTATCAAAGTTACCACATTAATTATGTTTTTATTATCCTGCCATAGAGGGACTTGGGTACTAAAAAGACTCATTTTGGAGGATATCCACTTTACTTGTCCAACTCAGCATTTAAGCACAGAACAAGGACTGATATGTGTCCTCATCAGGAAGTTATCCATAGATGACCAGAATGGAAAGGAGAAACCCAAAAAAACTCTTTCAATCTACGCGTATTGTGTTAAGACGGACAAAATGTGAACCTCTCCTTCAACGTTAGGTGAAACTAACTCACAGTGCACACAGGGATCTGCATTACAAAACATGTTTTCCGTTTTTTTTTAAGTTAGTTGTGTTCATTTTTCTACGAGCTGTGACAATAGAAAACTTAATTTCACTTATTACTCACCTAACCTCATAGATGTATTATAAAAAATGAAATGTCAAGCTACGTTCACCACTCCTTCCCCCTGATGACACCCATACACTGTCTCTCCATATTGTTGCATAGCAGCATGCACTCATAATGTCCACCCACCTCCCTGGACTTCAGCCCAGCTTGCATTGAAGCCTCGCCCGCTGACGTAGGCGTCAGACTTGAAGCGCACCGTGAGCAGGTTGCCGGTGCTGGAGACCTGCATTGGACTGGATGTAGTGCTGCACAGCTGGACCAGCTGAGGGGCCAACACATCTGGGCCTCCATACACCTGAGGAGGGATCAGAAGTAATGGTCAAAATGACACTGCTGAGTCATTAATAAGACATGTCTCTTTTATATCGTCACATAACACATAGGTGTTGTGGCTATTGGTTATGGTTCTGGATAGCCCCTTTCAAGACTTCAATGATGAAGACTAACTGTTTGTCTGTTACAGAGCACAGCTGCTTCCCTGAGCTCTTCTCCCTGTCCTGACCATGCCTTGGTTATAGATAAACAGTACCAGTGACATGTTAATGCATCTAATGAATTAAATTCAAGTTTGAGGTACTTATTGAATCCTCTTCGTTCCCTGTGGGACATCAGGCCAACAGTAAAGAACAAATACTTGTTCTTTACTGGAATGCTTCTGTTTTATGCTACGTTATTCATCTACTCCACTCCATCAATCTGACAGCTATAGTTACTGGTTATTTGACGTAAAGATTTCATGTGATAAATATGTGATCGGTTTATAAAATGTGATGCTTTTTAATGTTTTGGTGTTGGGTTTTCCTCATAACAGTAGTACTATTTATCAATCTTTCAATCTTTTGGTGTGAGTGGCCTGGTGTTGTAGAAATGTCTGACTTCAGCTTGTAGTGCTAAAAAAATACATAAAGAAAACTAAACAATGAGCCTTTCTGGAAATCCTGACCTGGTTACTGGAGATAATCCACAGACCTTGCTTCATGTAGAAACTATAGAGGAACTATATGCATTTTTGGTACTCATTAAACTTAAACTTATATCAGTTAGACCAGGAAGTGGCTCAATGAACTTTCACTCATCCATTAAAGCTTGTGAGCATATCCCCGAGCTGTTCCCAGTACTGTATTTGAGTCAAAATGTGTAATGTAATTATGTGTTATTGTTGTCTCAGATGAGTCACATGACCTTCTTTTGGATTCAAATGTAACCAATGAAAACCAGTAAGAGGATACAGTATGGCTCCAGTTCTGCTTGAGGATAACTTCTGCTGGACTGCGTGGGAATTTCATAGATCCCTTGTTCAGTTTATAGCATCTAGAGCAATGTTGCAATAAGCACTGTACAGTAGCAGCCACATTCATATCTTACTTCTAGCACATCATAGTTGCAGTCTTGGTGGAACTCCACATCAAACTCATGGATGGTGAGGGTGATGCTGCTGCCAGCTGATGTGCTGATGTACCAGAGACACTCCCTATTTTCTGGATACCTGTTGGGGTAGTCTGGGCTGTTGAAGGAGCCAGTGGAACCAGAGAGTTCCCCACCACAGCCTGCAGTGACACAGTCAGAGTTGCATTATTTTAACTTAACACTGTCATATTTTTATGAAGTGATGATCCAGACTCAAGAATCACTGCACACATTTCAAAGCAACAAAGGGTTCAAACAACCGCATTGGGAGTCCCAAGCAGAGAGTTGAACCTGAACCATTTACATCTCGGTTCATTTGAACAAACTCCATCTTTGAACAAGGACATGGGTGAACTTAGAGTATATACAACTATAGGATGATTCATTCACACTCTAAGGACTCTGCTTTAGTACAAGCACATGGCAAGGAGCGGAGCTCCGTGTCAGTGGAGATGCATTCTCCCCTTTTCTGTTTTTGCCTGTGATCACGCAGAAAGAATACATACAATACATTTGTATTGTGGCATTAGTGCCAGTGTGAAAGCATGAACATGAATGAGACAATCAAAGACAGCTCGTAGCCTATGCAGCCTTTAGTCTGGTGACTCGTAATGTAACATATGTATGCTTTCTGGTCTCCCCTTGTACCCGATGCCACGCAAACTGCCCACAGCCAGCACACACTAAAGACCCTGAGCTGAGATGCTCTTGACAGTGAATTGTGCGGCCACCGGGCCTGGTTATGTTTGAAATTGGGGAGCAAATTTGGAAAGATACATAATTGGCAGGAGGGTTTGGGGGTCTTCCTCAAGGAAAGAAAATGTTATTTAAAACAAACTTTCTGCATTTCTACACCACCAAACCTCAGGATTAAGTCAAGCAACAACCACCTGCACTAATCAAGAATTGTTACATATTAATAGCCACGTTGCTCTTAAAAGAGTGACTATTTGATTTGGTTCCTTCATAAATGTCCCACCTCCATTACCAAACCCTGTCCCATCAGCGAGCTTACGTTGGGTGGGCTGACCGAGCCCCCAGCAGGAGCGCTGGGTCTGAAGCCAATGATCCATGATAGAACTTCCAGAGTGGTCACGTGATGCCTTTGGGCATAAAAAGACTTTCCCCCATAGACTTACATTAGGAAAGAGACGTCTGTAACTCAGCAGGTAAATCAACTTCTCAGTATGAAAACTTGAATAGCCTTACTTAAATCATTAGGTCCTAGAAGTTGTAAAATGCACTGATAACTGAATCCAGAGTCATTTTCCTCAGTAATGAACCGTCCTTCATGAGAGTTACAGTTCTATGGGCCCACGGATGCTTAGATCTAAAGTCATTTTTGCCTCATGCGCCACTGGGCACTGATAGAATATAACAGGGGCAGCCTCCAGTGCTGTGTCCAGTTCTCTTCATACATCCACAGTTAGCTCCCATTGACTCACCAATCGGTTCGGCTTTGGTGACAGTAAAATTCTACTTTTAGCTAATTTCAAGTTTGGCTGGAGTCAGTGGGGAAAGCAGGTTCATTCAACATATGCTAGCATATCTTTTCCTATGTTCCATGTTCAGTCCATGATGGCATCAGGCTGTATGGTCTCATGCTTCTCACCAGACTCCTGTGCAGACTGACATTCAGCCACAGGTCCGTCTGAACCACCGCAATGGGGGGTCCAAAAATGTGTGAAGAAATATAAAAATATATAATCACTTGATGACTTCATCATGAAAAGTCTATTTAAGACAAAAGTGGGGTAGCAAAACTATAACTTTGCTCCACTCTCTCCATTGCTCAGGTGCCTTCATCACACCCTTTACTCTTCAAACGTTTAACTGGAGAATCACAATCTTACTGATTTTATGGGCTCATTGTATGTTTTTACTTGAAAAATATTAGCAAGTACAGAATTCTGGATGGACATTTGTCTCTTACCATTCTGGTACCACATCATCTGGAAACCAGACATGGACACAGAGGAGTCACTTGTGAAGGCCATGGTGAGAGCTGAGCTCCTGGTGCTGTTGGCCGGGGGGGGCGTGTACCCACAGAAGGTACCAATCACAGGTGCTTGTTTGTTCGGCCCATCAAAGAGCTAGGAAAGTGATGAATGGAGAGCATAATATAGTCACAAAATTGTACATTACAGGTTGAAAAAACAAAACAGGAACAATGGCGTAGAATACCACGACACAAAGAACTTGGGATATTTGAACTTGATATTCAAAAATTGAGTTTCATCTCAGTCAGGTAAAAAGGAGTCACAGAAAGTTCTGATGAATTAAAACCCTAACCTATATTAATCCTTAGAGACCCGTTTTTGTCTTTTTCAGGGGGGACGGGATCTTTAGGGGGGCAAAGTAGGTCAACAGCAGATGCCACAAAGAAGTGATGTGCATCATATGAAAGCTGAGAACCTGAAGATTAATTTGAGATGCAGTTCAGCACTGTGTGCCAAGTTGTCTATCCATCCATCCTTTATCCATAAGCGCTTATCCTATTGAGGGGGCTGGAGCCGATTCCAGCTGACATTGGGTGAAGGTAGAGTTCACCCTGGACTGGTCGCCAAGCTCTCACAGAGACAGACAACCATTCACTCTCACATTCACCCTTCAACCTAACTAAGCTGCATGTCTCTGGTCTGAAGCAGGAAGGCTGAGGACCTGGAGAAAAGTGTGCATCTGTGTACCTTGATGTAGTCAAAGGCACAGATGCTGGAGGTGGCCTCCAGCTGGAAGGCAGTGAAGGTGTAGTTGACCGTATTTCCCCTGCTGGCCTGGATGGTCCAGCTGCACTCAGAGTTGTGTGGATAGTTGTTGGGAAAGTTCAGTGACTCCACCACTCCTTTGTGTTGGCTTGAGATGAGCACGCTGCATTCTGAAAGCAAACACAACCAAAATACAATACAAATACTAAATATATAACAATGTTATTTGAATTGCTCAGTTGGATTCTTGGGTGTCCGTCTGTCTGTAAATACACACAATATTCTTTTGTATTTTGGTAGCAGACATACTGGAGGTGTATGATGCGAGGAAGCCTCCGGTGCTGACGCTGCTGTCAGTGCGCAGCTTGATATAGAGCTGGTTTCTGGAGGAGCTGATGCTGCTGGGGGGCTGACTGCCACACAGCCTGGCTAGCTCTGGAGCACTGCTGCTGTTACCGTCATAGACCTGAACACATCATCAGCAACAAAACTTTGGTTGGTTCGGATTTCTCGAATTATTAAACACATTAAAAACACGCCAGAGCATTCATAATTGACCTTCATCTCCAGAAGGGAAACAGTTAATAGGGGTATATATATATATATAGAGATAGATATATATATCTATATAGATCTATATCTATATAGATATAGATATCTATCTCTATATATATATATACACCCTAACCCTTGACTGTGTGCTGGCTGATAACACAGCTGTCAACCCCATCCATAGTGCTACAAGAGGCCAAAAACCCTGATATACCTGCACAGGGTCCCTCCAAGTACAATCTACACTGGTATTTTCTTTATTACAGTGCACTTAGCCATAAGCTGAAGCATACATGTTTTTGAATGAATCAATCCTTTAAGAACTCACGTTGTTGGGTACATATCTTCAACTCTCCAGCAATGTGTTTCCACCGTGTTATGTTTGAAGTTTTTCTGTTTTTCAGCGTTGCAACAGGTATCCCAATGCTCTCTCGATACCAATGTTTTTAGAACCTCTATATTCAATTTTAAGAAGTCAATTGTTCAGCATGTAAACTAATCATCTTAAAACAACGGCATACTGCAAGGTAGAGTACTCACAGCCAGGTAATCATAAGAGCAGGCGGAGCTGGACTCCAGGTGGAAATCAGAGAAAGAGAGGAGGAGCTGGCTGCCCTGGTTAGTCCTGATGTTCCAGTAGCACTCTGCATTAGGGTGGTAGGGCAACGGGTAGTTAGGGGAGGAAAATCCCCCAGATGTAGTTGTCAGCATCCCTCCACAGCCTTGGAAATAAGAAAGAAATCAAAAGGTTAAGTACGATGTGCTGAACGTAATGCAAAGAACCAAAGTGACCAAGCTGAAAAGTGGTGTAAAAGCCATGATAGCTACGTCATACAAAAAGTGTGTATATTCTGTAACATGTGAAGTCCAACTATAATCACAAGTCATCCTTTTTTGTCAATCTGATTTGACAGATTTATTGTGAATATGTGTTGTTGTTATTATTGGCTACAGAGAGACAACATAAAGCCATATGCACTGGGAACATACAAGCCGTAGATATATTTGTGTTAGCAGTGCTGCTGAAAACTAAGAACTCAGCCATAAAGCATGAGCTAACATCTGGAGACATGTTTTAAAGCTGTACAGCACATACAGCTGTGAGAAGCAAACTGACGTTAGCACAGATGTTTGTTCCCTCACTTATTCAGCAGAGTAACGCAAGACTTGTTCATGCTAGATCAGAAGGAGACTTCTTACTTTTCTATTTTAGTCTCTATTGGGCACCGGTGTTAGTATTCATTCGTATACACTTCATATTTTTACTCTTGTTTTTCATATTTTTTGTTGTAATTTAACTTTCTATTTGAGTAGATGTTTTTACTTTATTAATTTACCTTACCCTTATTGATTCTATTTTGCACTGGTGTCAGTATTCCTTCTTTTACAATTTGTATTTTATTGTTCATACATGTTAATGTTTTTATTCTATTATTTTTTGTTATTCTTCTGTAATCTTTGATCAAACTCTGGCACCAGCATTTCCTTGGGATTAGTAAAGTTTCTTATCCTAGCTGACATTAGCCTGACAGCTAGGTGTGCCGTGTTATGAGGAAGGATTCTCTTCTTGTGTACACATACATGTACAGTTCAAACATTAGCAATGTAGGTTCAGTTGCAATAATACAATACAAATGGTAAGAATGATTCATTTCCACAAAGTTATAGCGTTGAGAGTACACTTGATGATTACCCATGATGCTTTACTTTCTCTGCTTAATGTGGCGACAAGAAGAGAAGATGGACCACTCACCAGTCTGCGTGCCATCCCAGTGGGCAGTGA
Organism: Ophiodon elongatus; assembly: GCA_016806645.1. Lineage (NCBI taxonomy): Eukaryota > Metazoa > Chordata > Actinopteri > Perciformes > Hexagrammidae > Ophiodon > Ophiodon elongatus. The sequence continues at coordinate 86,005 of JACSYO010000623.1, read as the reverse complement.
ATCCACCAAGCGTGACGGTGCTATCCGAGTGGAATCTAACCCAAAGACGGTTGCTATGGGATACCAGGACTGGAGGCCCCTGAGAGGCACAGAACCTACCGATCAAGGGAGATGTCTCATAGCCCCCGTCCCTACGAAAGACGGTGGAAGTTGAAAATGTGAGTAGTCATATTGGACAAAGACAGATGTGTCTGGTGAACAGGCACAATGTGGAGATGAGTGTTTCAGAGCAATACGTAACAACTGCTTGGTTTACGGTTGTTTCCCTGGCCCCTGACCCCTGACCCCTGACCCCTGACCCAGGGCCCCTGCCCACCTCCAGCTCACCTGTTCACACTTCCCTCACCAGCCCTGCAGTTAATCTACACAGTCTAATGGCAGTTTGTGAAATAGTTACAAAATGCAGTCTATAGTTTTGTGTACAAATTGGCAACAAAAGCACAACCCTTTGTTGAACACTGGTCTCTCTGTTGAAGGTCTTGGGTTTGTTGGACCCATCCACCTCCCTCCTGCCCACCATAAGTGCTCTTTTTCATACTTAATACTACGGCCTGCATGGCTCTCTGCCTGTACCTTGGACTCTCACCCCCAAGTGGTTACCTCTGCCTGGCTTCTGACTTTCTCCTGTCTTTTGACAACGAGTAAAGACCCCTAACTTGATCTGCTCCATCTCTGAACATGACGACTTCTAGATGTGTGAGGACATCAAATCTAGGTGAGACAGATCTGTTCTTACTTGATTCTGTAGCTTTACCAAAGTCAACTTTAGTCACATGCAAATGGAAAGTTATGCTCTGATGTTGACGAAAGGTCATCTTCTCTAAAGACAGACACATTCTACAACCTTAATTTATCCTTACCTGATCTCAACAAAGTCATAGTTGCAAGAAGTATGGGAGCTCTCCAGCTCAAAGTGGCTGAAGTTCAGCATAATCTGCATGTTGACTTGCACAATGATCTTGAAGATGCAGTCTCTATTGTTGGGGTAGTAATCAGGGTAGTTGGGTGAACTGAAGGAGCCTGTAGAGGAGGTGAAGGTCTCACCACAGTCTGATGAGAGAGAAAGGTTGAAGCACAACCTTGTAATCCCTAGTTCCTGGTTTTCATTTGATCCAAATACACTGTACACATAATAATTATAATTATAATTACACACCCCTCCACAGCACTACTGTCAAAGCTCAATTTACAGTGTATATCTGCATAACTATTCTAATACCCACGTCACACAAACAAGGTGTGTGGGTTGTATTATGCCGCAGGTCACATCATCATCTAAACACTGGCATGCAAATGAGCTAGTTAAATCTGGTGGTGGAACATGAGTTTGTGAGTATTTTTGCTGTTATTTTGCTGAACTATACTCACTAAAAACTGAGAGACAATAAATAGTGTACCTGTCGTGGCATTGATTGAGACATAGCTGGCAGAGAATCCCTCTGTGCCCAAACTTGAGTCGGACACAAACAGCAGGGTCAGCAGGCGGTCAGTACTGGTGATGGAAGGAGGCACTGAACGCCCACAGTACCTGCACATACACAGCATCCAAATCTCTGAAGTAGAACAAAATACAAAGCATTTGACGCTTCGCAAAGTTCCGCCCCTCGAACGCAGACCGGCCAATCACAGTGTAGCATCAGCTAGCTCTGCCATGGCCCGATAACTAACCCGACCTGCTCCTCAGACTCAGGTTGTCTTCCTGTTCATGTGGAGCTCGTCCTGGTTAAGAGTTGAGTAATAGTGATCCTCGTGAGCCGTGCTACGTTTCTACCTGCACACCTGTGGAGCTAACGTTAGCAGAGTATATGTAGTCTAAGCTATGCTAGTCATGAGGCCATACTGGATGTAGTTTGATGATTGGAACAGTACATTAAGACCTACCTGGCTTTACAGGGACAGTGTTCCTAATTTAATTGTCTTCTGTGTTGATTATCAGGTGAAGTGCTGGTTCACTTGTACACTGATCTGTACCTTTAGCTTTTGGAGCGACAAGTGAAATAACTTCACTGACTCGGACTTATTCCAACTGTCGGGTCTCTCTCCTGTCTCTCCTGTGTGTGAATGTGGCCCTCGAGTCGAGGGCGACGCGTATCGGAATACACACATGTGATTGGCCGAGTAGGATCATGTGACGTGATGTACAACGCGTGTGATTGGTCGGTGTGTTTCCTGGACCGCTGAAGGAGTGCCGTAAAGGCTGGAAAAGCTGCGCTGGCTAAATAGAAGTGATTCATGAAAATGTAATAATTCTCAGTTATCTACCCGGACCGCCTAGTGACCCTTGGTGTAGACCCTTCTGTCTGCTTCTCTCTGAAATCACTTCTTAGTCTTTCCAAAAATGTGATAATATTAATGCTGGAAGTGGATTTTGTGACAGTGTGGACTTTGGCAGAGTAGCAGCGGGGGGCAGGGCTTGACAATATCTGTCTGTCTGTCTATCTATACCTGCCAATCTTGGTTCCAGTCTGCACAGTGCCATTGTCGTACACCTCCAGGTAATCAAAGTTACAGTTGATGTGGTACTCCAGGTTGAAGGAGTCGAACGACAGCCGAACCAGGTTGCCTGGGGTAACAGTGATGTACCAGGTACAGTTGGCCCCATGGGGGTAGTTGGTTGGGTGACCAGGGCTTGTGATGGTGCCTGAAGGACTGGTCAGGGTATCACCACAGCCTGGTACAGAAAAAAGAGGACAACTGGTCAAAGTAGCTTGATAGGGTCACAAAAATACCAAAATACTAATATTCCTCTCGATGAATATTAGTATGTAAAGCCCTCTTTTTGTGGCCAGTGCAATGCTGCTGGGGGAGCAGCATTGGAGCCGGAGACACCAACAGACTTAACAAACTGGTTCAGAAGGCCGGCTCCATCATTGGCTCAAACTGGACAGTCTGGAGAAGGTAGTAGAGAGGAGGACACTAAAGAAATTATTATTCATATTGGATAACCCAGACCACCCTCTCTATCACGTTTACTTCCAATAATGTATACATTACATTACTGCTGAATATTTGCAAAGTGTTATGTTCAGGTTTTGAGTTTTTAACCTTGCTTCCTACCTAATATAAAAACCAAGCTCTCAAGTCAATAAAGCAAAGCTGCACACATGTTTTGAAACAGCTTACCAGTACTGCCTACCTGTACCTGTATTGTGCATGAGTCGTATATAAATTAAGCATCAATCTGTCCACACACAACTGTGAAGGAGTTTGGGAGGGAGACTGTTGGAAACCAGGAATATCAGAAGTCCACGTGAGTAGTTCAATCCCAGTTAAACGCTGTCACTGCATCTGGAAGTGTAGTTTGCTGTCTGTGTATTTGTGCACTGGTGTTCAAAGTGTTAAAGAACAGTCATGTTTGCAGTAATGTGCTCAGGAGGAAGACTGGTATTCTTTGGAGGGACAGTCTGCAGTACTGTGTACTAGACTTGAGTTATAAGATTCACTTAGCTTCAATCAAATTGTTTATTTAACCCTATGGTGTGCATAACAAACCATTCTAAGATCATATGCCCACCCACTGGCTTTGGAAGCTTTCAACTACAAGTCACTCTCTTTACAGGGAACGGAGCTGGCTCCAGGGACAGACTCAAAGAGGACTGTTTGAGATGATCCCTGATCTTTTTTTGGAACTCTGTAAGAAGCTTTTGCTTTTTGCAGATTAATCTTCTTCTTGCCACAGTAAGATTTAAAATGCTCAAACAAAATTAAACCACATAAATATATTCAAAAGTAGAAGGATGAAAGGTGTACGCTACAACAGTTTGTTAACATTTTTGCTAATAAACATTATCATTGGTGATATACAATAAATGAGTTTAACTAATTAGAGTCAGAGTGGAAAACTGTTGCTAAATATAGATATTTCTCTTACCCTCCAAGGCAGAGCCATAACCTGCTTCAAAGCCCTGGTTGCTGACAGAGGAGTCGGTCTTGAAGCGGATGTACATAGATCTCCGAGTTGACTGGAGCCTGGGGGGAATCTCAGCTCCACAAAATGTCCCCAGCAGAGGAGAGCTAGACGTGGAGCCATCCCTCACCTGGAAGACAGAAGCCACAAGCACCATTATATATCATCCACTATCCTCAATCACTCCACCTATAATGTAGTATGTGTAGAAAAAAGCCAAAGATTTGGTTTTACTTTTAAGTGGCATCGTAACAGGTGGTGGTAAGGACCCAGACGCAGTACGACGGACACTATACAGCCTGTTTTACAGCCAATACCAAAACTAAAAACTTTTTATCAATAGCTGTATGTACTTGATTACATTTGTGTAATTTTGTTGAACAGTATGCCACTGGTTTTTCATCACATTCAGGACAGCTCAGCCCCTGTATTACATCCAGAGCTAAAGTCTGTCTATCTTTTTGTGCGTGTGTATGCATGCGTGTGTCTGACTATCTATCCGTCCGGTGTATATATGTATGTATGTATATATATATATATATATATATATATATATGTGTATGTGTATGTGTATGTGTATGTATATATATATATATATATATATATATATATATATATATATATATATATATATATATATATATATATATATATTGTACAGTGCTGTGAAAAAGTATTTGCCCCCTTCCATATTTTTTATTTATTTGTCACACTTAAATAATTTAGATCATCTTAGAAATTTTAATATTAAACAAAGATAACCCGAGTAAATACAAAATGCAGTTTTTAAATGATGATTTAATTTATTAAGGGAAAAAAGCTATCCAAACCTACCTGGCCCTATGTGAAAAAGTAATTGCCCTCTAACCCTAATAACTGGTTGTGCCACCCTTGGCGGCAATAACTGCAATCAAGCGTTTGCGATAACTGGCAATGAGTCTTCCACATCGCTGTGGAGGAATTTTGGCCGACTCTTCTTTGCAGAATTGTTTTAATTCAGCCACATTGGATGGTTTTCGAGCATGAACGGCTTGTTTAAGGTGATGCCACAGCATCACAATCGGATTTAAGTCCGGACTTTGACTGGTCCGCTCCAAAACCTTCATTTTGCTTTTTTTGAGCCGTTCAGAGGTGGACTTGCTGGTGTGTTTCAGATCATCGTCCTGCTGCAGAACCCAACTGAGCTTGAGGTCACAAACTGATGGCCGACATTCTCCTTCAGGATTTTCTGGTAGAGAGCAGAATCCTTGGTTCCATCAATTATGGCAAGTCGTCCAGGTCCTGAAGCTGCAAAGCAGCCCCAGACCATCAACAGCCCCAGACCATCACACTACGACCACCGTGTTTGACTGTTGGTATGATGTAGTTTTTATGAAATGCTGTGTTAGTTTTACACCAGATGTAACGGGACGCACAGTTTCCAGAAACTTCAACTTTTGTCTCGTCAGTCCACAGAAAATTTGCTTAAAAGTTTTGGGGATCATCAAGATGTTTTTTGGCAAATGTGAGATGAGCCTTTGTGTTCTTTTTGGTCAGCAGCGGCTTTCTCCTTGGAACTCTTCCATGCATGCCATTTTTGCCCAGTCTCGTTCTTATTGTTGAATCATGAACTCTGACCTTAACTGAGGCTTGTGAGGCCTGCAGTTCTTTGGATGTTGTTCTGGGTCTTTTATGACCTCCTGGATGAGTCGTCGATGCTCTTGGAGTAATTTTGGAAGGCCGTCCCTCCTGGGAAGGTTCACCATGGTTCCAAGTCTTCTCCATTTGTGGATAATGGATCTCATCGTGGTCTGCTGGAGTCCCAAAGCCTTAGAAATGGCTTTGTAACCCTTTCCAGACTGATACATGTCAATTACTTTGTTTCTCATCTGTTCTTGAATTTCTTTAGATGATAGCATGATGTGTTGCTTTTTCAGATATTTTAGCCTACTTCACTTTGTCAGACAGGTTCTATTTAAGTGATTTCTTGATTCAACATTAATCAGGCCTGGCTGTGGCTAGTGAAATTGAATTCAGCTTTCCAAAAAATGTGGTTAATCCCAGTTCCCAGTTCCCAGTTCATGATTTATCAAGGGTGGGCAATTACTTTTTCACATAGGGCCAGGTAGGTTTGGATAGCTTTTTTCCCTTAATAAATGAAATCATCATTTAAAAACTGCATTTTGTATTTACTCAGGTTATCTTTGTCTAATATTAAAATTAGTTTTATGATCTGAAACATTTAAGTGTGACAAATATGCAAAAAAATAAGAAACCAGGAAGGGGACAAATACTTTTTCACAGCACTGTATATATATAGATCTATCATATAATAATATATTATTTAGATTATATAGATAGAGAGAGAGATAAAGCAATGTGTTTCATAATAGCAATAAGAGTACCATAATTACATGCTTTATTGATCACAATCTTTTTATAACCATTGCTAACAATTAAAATAACAATAACAACACTAATAATAATAATACTAATAATAATAATAGGAAGAAGTGATGAAGACTGATGTGGCTATTATTCTGTAATTAATTTTAGGGGTCAATTTTATATTTAGGTCCAACAGCTTGATTTACATGAACATTTTTACATTTGTTTACCTCAACAGAGTCAAAACTGCAGGAGCCTCCCTCAACGTCAAATGACAGGAAGTTGAGTGTGACCACATAGCCCTCTGGCTGGTTAATGACCCACTCACAGACCTTATTGTGGGGATAGGCATCGGGGTGGTAGGGAGAGCGTAGCTGCCCAGTCCCAGACAAAATACCTCCACAATCTGGGTAGAGAAAGGGTTAATGGTGGGTCAGTGGGTAATGCTTTGACTTCTGTATGGATTCAGATCTTTGTCTGGATCTGAGATAATTCCTTCATCATGATTTACTGGTGCTCCTCCTTATTCCTGTCAAACATTACTTGTCTGAAACAAATATTGAAGACTGAATGTTTGGATGACTGAATATATCCTGAATACACTACTGTATACCCAGTCTTTGCTCCAAGAGATTGCCATTTGACTTCAATTTGTGAAATGCCACTATCCTTCTCAAAACAAGGCGAAAACGAAAACACAGCTAGAATAGTCTGTCTGGACACTGGTCAGCCAGGACCCTATAGCTGTGTGACAATAGGTCGCGAACCTAATCCCTTAACCTGACTTGGCCCTTTTAGGATTAAGCCCAAAACCTGATCCCCTTAGGAAAAGGATGGAAAAAACTGGAAAACCAGAAGCTCGCAGGGGTGTCCTGAAAGCAAGTGGTGCTTTTGCAGAGAACACAGATCCTCTGGGTCCAAGTGGGAGCCCCCAGGATTTCTTCCACCTGGACTCTCTGTAGATATCAATACAGGAGGATGAAGGGACGGAAGGCATACATGAGATCCTGTGGCCTCTAGTGTGCCACTGCATCCTTGCCCAATGGGGAGAATATCTCTTTTTCAGTAACAGTGAGCTGTTTCCCTGGGGGCAACGAGAGATTGGTTTGGCACAGCTTTTTGCCAAAGCGCATCAGTCCCCTATGTCCTTCCATTCACCAGGTAATAGTCCCTGCTTAGAGAGCTGATCAGCTGATCTTTTACCCACTCCCATATGGTCTTAGTTTCCCATCCTTTTTGGGAATGACAAAGTAATACGAACCCAGCCCACTGATCTTCTGCTTCGCCACCCTGATGGCCTTTTGCCAGGAGAGTGTAGATATCCGCAGCCAGCACCTCCCTGTATTGAGGGTCTGCTACCACTGAAAAAGTGCCTGACCTTGTCTGTGGGAGTTTGCACAGACACTGCAAACAACTAAGTCATGGTGGAAACCACCCAGGGGATCTGCCCAAGGACTTCTTAGGATAGATGCTGTGGGAGTGGGAGTGGTGGCTGCTTTCTTTCTTCCAACCACGTTTAGCTCTCACCTGAAGCAGCTGAAGCCAGCTTCTGTGGCCAGCCTGTGGAACTGTTTATACAAACTGTTCACAGCCTTGCCAGAGCCTTCCCAACATCTCTTACGCACACTAACAGTATCTTGGGCCTTCTGGAGCATTTTATTTGCATCTGACCCATACAAGGCAGATGCCACCACAGGCAGCATAAGCAAACAGGTCTGCCGTAACTGAGACAGCCAGAGGTGTCACCTCACCATCCTACTCCTTTCTCCACTTTAGCTAGGGGCAAGGATACCTGCTGCATATTAACAGATGATTTAAGATGATCAAAACTGTCTGCACCATTTGAAAGGCATTGTTTACCAAACTTGCAAGCCTCTCCGTTATCAAAATGGAAGGTCCCATCCCGCCGCTCAGCTGGCATTTAAATTTCCAATGCCCAAGTACCAAGTAATAAGCTGGTGATGGAGCGGAGGTGGTTGCTCCTGCTCCTCCTCTACCAGTTTTGCCCCCACACAAACCTGTCAGCCTGGCGGTCTTCACCCTCTGAGTTAGAACATAGGACGTCAATTTGTTGACATCAACATCTGACACATCTAACGTGGGGCATACCAGATCCAACTCCTCCACGCCTAATGGGGCAGAGGTGGGTCCTGGGTAGTGGATGAGTCTGACCTCAGCCACACGGGAGGCCATTGTCTTGACAGCCACTCCTGGGCTGTGAAGGGATTGAGGAACCACTTGGTCATTCCAAACCACTACCATTACCAGCTCAGCCTGCTGCAGCTGCCCAATGAGACTTGCTGGATTTTAATGAGAAAATGCCAGAGGTCTAGCCTCCCTCACTCTAGCTTGTGGTGGTTCGACGGGCCGTGCATGGCCCAGACCTATGTGTCTATGGCCCAGACCTATGTGTGTATGGCCCAGACATATGTGGGCATGGCCCAGACCTATGTGTGTATGGCCCAGACCTATGTGTGCATGGCCCAGACCTATGTGTGCATGGCCCAGACCTATGTGTGCATGGCCCAGACCTATGTGTGTATGGACCAGACCTATGTGTGTATGGCCCAGACCTATGTGTGTATGGCCCAGACCTATGTGTGTATGGCCCAGACCTATGTGTGTATGGCCCAGACCTATGTGTGCATGGCCCAGACCTATGTGTGTATGGCCCAGACCTATGTGTGCATGGCCCAGACCTATGTGTGCATGGCCCAGACCTATGTGTGCATGGCCCAGACCTAGGCAATGCAAAAAGTGATCACGACCCTCTTCCATTGGCATCTTTATCCCACAGTCCAAACAGGTATGGCTCACTGGATGTGCCATTTTCTCAAAACATATATAACAGAAAAAACAACATATTCATGATGTCATATCACGTGAAATAATTTGTGTGTTATCTCACCAACAGTATAAACTGCCCTGAAACCAGCCCGGCTGACTGAGCTGTCGGACCTAAAACGAATCCACAGGAAGTTGGCAGACGAGAGAACGGGTGCTGGAAGGGAGCTCCCACAGTACCTCCCTATCAGAGGATCAGTCTCCATTCTGCCATCACGAACCTGGAATGAAAGGGTGTAGAAGCAGAGGAAGGAGAAGTGGGTTAAAGGCAGTGTTCATTTTGAAAATGAGAATCATGACAAAATGTAGATGTAACAGTGTGAAATAAAAACTAAAGAATAATGTTGAAGTGTGAAACATGCATCTGAAGAATAACACACTGTAGCTCTTTATTAGTAAAACTATTTCCTTCACTGCATAAAACTCTCTTGTTCAGAAGTTGACTTGGTTGCTTGACGTATTGCACTTTTCAGATTCATGGACTTGCTATTGTAAGGAATGATTGAATTCCTGGATGGCTGTCAACCATTTCAATCTGTTCTGGTTCTCCCCTGACTCCTTTCCCTCCCAGCAATACAGCCTGGGTCTCCAGCAGCGGGATGTAGATGTTGACTCTCAGAGGAGACCGGTGGAGCAGCGAGGCAGAGCTCTGCTCCTGCCAGAGGAGGAGACGCTGCAGCCAGGCGCAGAGCTCTTCACCTCCCACCGGAGCTCTGACTGCAGGTCGGAGGTGGCAGTGAAGCCATATCTGAGTCTGTCCTCGGGAATGAAGCCAGATCTCGGTCTGTCCTCTGCAGTGAGGTGGGTCTGTTTTTTTTGGGATGGACTCTGCTGGAGGCCCCACTGGTGTCTGAGCTGAGGGAGTTTCTGGTGAACCTGCATGATTTAGTCTAGAATGATCAGAATCCAACCTCTTGGCACTGATGATTAGTATTAGGAATAACTATATAGAACAGACAATCTTCTCTCTGATGGTCTCATTTACTGACGTAGTTCATAGAGAGGCATCACAATTAAACTCAGACTGGTCCATTACCACTTAAAAGTTCCTCACAGTAGTAGAGCCCGTCTCATAATTAGCCAAGTATCAGCTAATACACTTAAAATAATGCCAGCCAAGTTATATTTTCTTATCATCATAACAAGTAAACTTTAATTTTATTAGACCACTGCCAAATTATTTTCCTCTAACATCTGCATGATTTATGTTCTCTCTTCTATTGGTTAAAGTTAGGGAAAGACTGTGGTCTTGATGGAATATTGCAAAGGCATTGCTGACTTGAAGCGTGAGCTGGTATGTGTTCCACATCATGTGTAGACTTTTTCAATTTTTAACCAAAGTCAAAATCTTCCCAAACCTTAACCATTGCTTTCAGTGGACGCAGGAAAAGTTGTGCTGGAAGAAGAATTGTTACTGAACAAAATCACAGAAACAGTTATGTTTTAAAGACGTATTCGACAAAGCAGATTGTGTCTAAATGTCTTTTGCAAGATATGGGGTTGCACTATTTATTAGTTATTCAAGAACATTTTAAGAAACAAGTCCTACCTCCACATAGTCAAAAGTGCAGCTGCTGTGACTCTCCAGGTTCATGTGAGTGAAGTTGAGGGCCACCTTTTCACTCACTGGCAACCTGATCAAATAGATACACTGGCGGTTGTGGGCATAGTCGTTGGGCCAGTTGGGGGAGATGATGATGCCCTCACTGTCAGTGAAGGTACCACCACAGCCAGGGTCACCTAAGATACAACATATCTCAGGGTGAGGAGCTCCATAACCAGCACAGCTCATCATCATAGTCTAGCCATGCAGGTTGCCAAACTGTATTTTAATGCAATGATTATCCCCCATCTGACCTACTGCACAACATTAAAATATATCTATATTCACCATAAACAAGCTCTAAAAACACTTAATAAAAAAAACTAATAGTCACCATCACTGCAATATCCTCATCAAATACCATATCTTGAGTTGGGAGAACCTCGTTAAATTTACTGATGTGCGTCTGGTTTTTAAAATTTGACATGGTATGGCTCCGCCTCCGCTTAGTGATTTTATTAAACAACGCACTCAAAGTAGCAGACAGACTAGATCTGCTTCAAGAGATGATTGTGTCATTTCACATAGGTCAAGCTCGTTTAGCAAATCTGCATTTTCTGTCACACACACACACACACACACACACACACACACACACACACACACACACACACACACACACACACACACACACACACACACACACACACACGGAATGGCTTGTTGCCAATCAGGTGTGCAGCATTAATGTACTGTCTGTCCTGCCTGCTTGTTTCGCCTATATATATATATATATTATAATATATCATTTATAATATAATATCCTGGCTGCTTGTTTCGCCTGTATGTGCATTTGTCTTGTTCAGTGTTGATGTATGTTATGTGCCTCAGTATTACATATGTGCTTATTCTGTAGGTACACTTTTCTTTTTCTTATATGTGAATTGTTTTTGTCTATACGTTATTGTCTGTTTATTGATGAATCTTAGTTTCATTATGTTATTTTAAATGTTTTTATTTTAGACAGCCTTCAAAAAATCTGGCCGGGGACAGCAGATGAAAATTAGCCTCTCTGGCTAACTCTCGCTCACTTACAGTATTACTCTTGACCAGTGTGCATTGTCCTTGCAAAATAAACAGCAAATAAAATAAACAGCAAATAAAATTTAAAAAATCACATGAAGCAAGAGATTGACACCGCTCTGGATAGGAGATCAATTGCTTTGGGTTGTTATGGTTTTCATTCCCAAGGGCCAGGCACTGAAAATATAATTTAAGTATTTAAGAGTACAGGGAACTTAATATTTGCACACAGTCACATTTATTGGGACTTCTCTGGTAAATGTCTAGATGCCAGGGAAGTATTGGCATTCCTGTTTGATGCAAATAAAACTAACTTGTAAGCAAGTATAAGAAGCTCAAAAGGTGCCGATGCAACTCGGAACCGGAGACTCACCGACCCTAGGCAATCATTCAGCCAAGGGCCTTTAAGCCAATAGGCCTTTAATAGATGTTTCAGACAGGTTTGTAAACCTGAGACAGCGCATACTGCCAGGATGGGAGCCGGCCTTGGACCACAAGAACTGAGTAGTCTGCACAGAAATGTCTCCCAATCAGTAATTTTTCATTTAGGTGACGTTTACACTCTTATCCATAAGTGCAGCTCAGGATTTTGAAGATGATAAATATGACAGTGACATATGAATAAAAAATAGAATGTGAATATATACACATTATTATTTGACAAATACTAATATTGATGCTATATAGTAAGTTGTGGAATTTAATTTAAAAATGATTTAACATTCATCATTTCTCAACATTTCTCCGGCTGCAACAGCAAACAGGGCACAAATTCAGAAAGCTTCCATGGTCCACTGAGGTTCTGAACATGCAGAGAGGAAGCACATCCTTTTCCTACAGAGGACACTGACCTGTATGACGACTGTGAAACAATCACACTACGACAGCACTTTGCTGCAATATATCATGTTACCATGACAACGTCAAAAAATATTGTGTACAATTGTGAGTATTTATTTTATACTTTTTACTCCCTGATTTGAACGTCTTCCAGGCTCTTTTCTTCACAAGATGAGACGTCATTTAAAAAATATATTTACTTGTATTTAAAACAGCTCCAATAACAAAATGAAATGTTTTAATGAATACATATTTTTAACATATATAATCTCTGCTTGCATTCCTCTGATTTCATGTGTTTTCATGTCCCATCTTTAATCCTTAATGTTGTTGTAAATGTATTTTATCGGGCTGATATGATGGCGGAGAACAACTTCCGGTTCTAGCGAGGAGCGAGGAAACGACCATTAAGAGACTTGGGATGTACCCTTGGCCTTGACTTTGTATGTAATCTACTAACGCGAAATATTGGCTTGGTATTTGGTGTGAAGGCAGCATGAGAGGCCACGCGAACACAACAATGGCACAACAGGCTTTCTGCAGCAATGACAGATAAATACAGATGACAGTTGAACATTGAAGATGAACTGAGTGGCTCTCTCTAACCAGCGTTAGACAACATGTGTAAAACAAAGCAAGCCCAATATGATAAAAAAAAAAGAATATGATCCATGCAGAAAAAGCCTGAGTAGCTTGCACATCTTGTTTATAATTCAGTTTTAAAGAGCCTAAGAGTTGGGCAAACTAAATTGTGGCACTCTTGTATGTCACAAAAAGCTTTTATTGAAAGCAATCAGAACAAAGTAAATCCACATCAATCACTACTGGATATGTTATTTTCTTATTTGAGATATCCTGCTGTTAAATGTGGGGAAATATACGTTGTTAGAATTTAAAATAAATTAAGTTAATTTTATTTACAAATGAATATGTCAGAAAGCAATTGACATGTAGGAATAGGAATGTGCCTATGCATGGGAATGTGATCTATGTAGAGAAAGCACTGATAACTTGCACATCTAGTCTTTGATCATTATTCTATATGGAGGATTTTTGATTTTCTTGCACACTAATTCAGTTTGAAAAACCTACTGTTAAATAGGGAAATGTACGTTGTTGCACTGTTCCTAACTTCAATTTTAACATTTGAAGTTAATTTTACTTGATAATATATTCAAGAATGTAATGCAGTTAATATGTCTAAAAGCACTACTGGAAAGCAATCTAAAGCCCAATCTTTTTGGAAATTGATTTTATTATTGCTATTTTTTTCAGTCAAACAAACTGAACAATAAACTGTAAAGTGGAAATATGAAGTGATATGTACTTATTTTATAAAGAAAACCAAATATTTTATGGAGTTTATATATTAATTAATTCAAAACAAAGAAGGTACGACCCATTTGTGGTGGGTGGGTGGGTTCGGGTGCGGGGGGAGGGGCTTACAATGTTCCTATATCATCAAAGGGGGCTTGACAGAAAAAGTTTGGGAACCACTGCGTTAAATGATGACATGGTGTCCACACGGTCTTACTTGGTATCACAGTTACTTACTTGGTGATGTCGTGTATGTAATGTGGAAGCCTCGGTCAGAGACACTAAAGTCGGAGTGGAAGTGGATCCATGCAGCTGGACCGGTGGTCTGCAGGGGGGCAGGTGACGCAGTACTGCAGTATTTCCCCAGAACTGGGTCTTCAGTTAGAAGACCATCCCGGATCTACGATGTTTGGAGGAAGAATTGCATTAGGCTCGTTGCATGAAGGGGAATCACTGGTGGCGTAGTGCACACAGCTGACCAGATAGTGTTACAGCTTCTCTGTATCGGCAACCAGGGAAGCAGTTGTTGAGTTTGAGTGATGGACTATGGTTTAAAGAGCATTGTTGACACACAAACATAGCTTTCAATCAAAATGGGTTCCTTGGGCTTTGCTTTAGAAAGACTGTGTTCATTAGACTGGACAGTTGAACTAAGTTTAAACATGATTGTCTTGTTCATTGTTTTTACCAAATCCAGCATCTCTCACCTCCAGGAAGTCATAGTTGCAGTCAGGGTGCTGCTCCAGACTGAGAGTCCCAAATGCAAAGGTAATGAGCAGGCCGGGCTGCACTGTCACCGTCCAATAGCAGTCTCGGCTAGGAGGGTAGTTTCCAGGGTAACCAGGTGAGTTAATGTTGCCATAGGGGTCAGTTAGTTGGCCTCCACACACTAAGACAAGATGACAACAGATTTCACATTTTGACCTTCAAAACTCTCCGTGAGCTGCAACACTAAAACTTTTGAGCAGCTTGCAGTCCTGCAGTTATGGATGTACATATTTCACAAAGGAGGAAATAGTTTCATTGTTAACATTATATTGTTTTTTGGGGCTCAGTGGTTTCAGCCAAAGCCACATTATTATAATTACTACCTTTGCTATTATTGTAGGTGGAGGTTGTTTGATTAGTCACAGTGTTTGGTTTGTCTCATGGTGGCTATGGTAACCACCCCCAGACATTATTTACATGTAACCAGACACCTGGGTCCTGTTTCAGAAGCAGGTTTAATAAACTCTGAGCCTCATCCTGGACTCTGAGCTGACTAACCCTGAGATGGGAAACTTGTTTTTCGGCTAAAGAAAGCTGATCAGAGTTTTTGGAGAAAGAAAAAAACAGAGTGCCGACTCCACGATTCACCATGGCAAATTATATATTTTTAGCTTTAATCTGACGGGGACAAAACTCAGGGGCCAATTGAAGATGAAACTTTTGTTAAAGATTTAAAAAATATATAGCTCAATAGACAAAAGAGACATGATTGTAAACTCACAATCTGAAACAGTAATAATGTGTTTAATGATTTAGGTTAAAATACAGTGGATTTAAATGTTAGACATAACATTGCTATATATCAGCTACTCCAAGAATGTAGTTAAGTTAAACAGTGTGACTGAAATGCTGATGAAACACGTTTGGACAATACGCAGCCTATTTAAAAAGAAAACTCACTTTCAAACAGCATTCAGCTGCACCACCATCCTGCTCACTGAGAAATATTAACATGTACTCTCTGATAATATAGGAATTATGTTCCATCAGTGACAGCTGACATCAACAGCATGCAGAGTCACAGTGTTGTATATTTATATATAAATGTCTTCCACTTGCAAAAAGAAGGCCAAGAGGTTTTATTCTGAGCCGAGGATGACTCGAGTCTTTGTAATATTTAAACATGAGGGCAAAATAAACACCGTTCAAAGAAATGACTGACAACTCATGAAGGCAGTAACTTTAGATTTCCCTGAGTAACACACATCCAACCAGGATTTACATTCTGACTGACAGTAAACCTTCAATACGCACTTTGATACGGACTGAATGAATGAGGAAAGGAAACAGCGTGTTTGTCTATGTGAGAGGGAGGAGACAGAGAAAGAAAACCTGCAAGAGAGCAGAGTCAGTTACCATGGTAACAGACCCAGAGTTAGCGTGGTAAGAGGAAGAAGAAGTGAAAACTTTCCCTCATCTCAGGGTTAACTCACTCAGAGGGGTTCAGGGCCCTGGTGACCTCTCAACCGGGCATTATATGTCACGTGTGTGAGTTCAGGAAGTTCAAACTTTGAAGGATTACTCACTAACCAAACCAGAAACACTCCTACCTGGGTCCTGAGACTGCCAAGCAACTGTGAAGCCACCAGCACTGATAGAGTGGTCAGTGCGAAACCAGAAATATAGAGAATTGTGGGAGCTGTAGAGCTCCTGTGGGTTATTTTGGCCGCAGTATTTCCCGATCATGTAAGCAGAGGCACTGTCCCCATCATGGATCTGAAGGAAGTCATAGTTGCAGTTGGAGCTGCTCTCCAGATCAAAGAAAGGAAAGGTAATACGCAGAATCTAAAGGAGAGAGAACACACAAGTCAAAGGCTCTCTGTCAATCTTACACATTTCAATAGTCACATCCACTAATGATGATTTCTGTCTTTTTTAGCTTGTTGTTTTGCTATCAGAGCACAGACGCTGCTCTGCTCTGATCACATGACTGTACACTGGCTGCCCAGCACACAAGTTTAGTGAACATCCAGCAGCTAGACCACAGTCAGCAGTTGGGGAAGACTAAACCAGAACTGCAAGACCCAATCAGTTGATGATGTAGCTCCCTGATTGTTAGACGGGTAAGCATTCACTTTAACATTAATCCACCATATGTATTGTGCACACAATCCAATGTAGTGCTTCCAGGGCTGTTACTGGGAACAGGAAAGTGATCTCAGCAGAGCTTACAACACCATGATCCATGCAGAGGACGTCCTTTGGACCTTAAACTGCCTGCCCAGAATGACATGACAGAAAGGAAGTCGAGTGAGAGTAGATGAGAGTAAGAGGCCTGGAGCTGACCTTGTTGGGGTCAATGCGGATCACCCAGACACAGCTGACCTGGTGGTCATATTCATCATGACCTGGGGTGTTGGGATAACTGAAGGAACCAGCAGGGCCAGTCAGGTAACCTCCACACACTGTCAACACACATACATAGATTCAAGCAAACAGATTACATATATTGATATTTAACAATAAGGTCTATTAGAACAGTTCCCAATGTCTGTTATCCAGTCCCATAATTCCTTCCTGTGTCTCTGCACAGCCATTCCACTCTCTTCTTCTTGTCCTTGCCCTTCACCTCCTTATTGCCCATCTCTCCTTACTTCTTCCCGTCACCTCCTGTCATTCATCTTCCCAGTCCCTCCACACCTTCTCGTCCGGCCCTTACCTTGCTGTGGGCTCTGGCAGAGTGGGCCAGTCCACTGGGCAGTGCAGGTACATGTGAATCCATTAATGCCGTCGGTGCAGGTTCCTGCATTCTGACAGGGGTTGCTGAAGCATTCATTGATATTATGGTCACAGTGTACTCCTTCCCAGCCAGAGTTGCAATTGCAGATGTAGCCAGGAGCCGAGGAGGTGGCCTGTGACAGCAGTAGTGCAGAGACATTGTGAACTTGATGATACAAGGATAATTGATTCATACTAATGCAAACCAATCTGAAGACGTTAGTCCCATTGGTCATTCCATTTTGAAATACCCTGTTGGAGCCATTTTCTTGTTGTGTTCAATAAGAATGAACACAATAAGAATATGTGTCTATATATATAGTAATATGTGTTCAATTGTGGTAATTCCTCTTTTGCACAGTAGGTGAATCGTGGAGTATGGGGAAAATACAAATAGGTGAATCAGTAATCACAGAGCAGGTGTTGTTTACCGGTTTTATCAGGTGCAGGCGTTGTGTGTTAGGTGTATCGTAAGCCATTTGTTTGTTTGTATATGCAGGTTATTCATCGATGTAAGGAGAGCCAAATAAATACACTCAGTAACGTTATTGCTATTCGGAAGTTTGGAATATGAGTTATTGAACCGACATGCTACACAAAGGTGACGCGTCAATCAGGGCTGTACCGGTAGAGCAGCCCCTCAGGGGCTTGTAGGTTTCTTTTTTTCAACTTGAGTCAAACCTTTACAACCCTGACATCCAAATAAAGACACATTACCTGATTTTAAAGCTTTCAATACCAAGGGGAAACTATGGCTTATACTGAGATGCGTGGGGTTGTATTCTTAATCGTTATAATTTATTGTTGTTTCAACTACTGTCCGTCTATGTTTGTGTTATGCATGTTTGTCTTTATGCCAATATAGAGAGTTGTATCCCTTAAAAACCTAACCAGGGACAAGGACTGCACATTAGCTTATCACATGACAGCTTGCACAAACAAACATGCGTGTTTTCAGGTTCCCCTTGCAGTCGACAAACTAGGAGATGACATGTGCACACCCACCATCATCCAGTCAGGACGGGGTAGACAGCACAGTACCTCCACGTGGTCTCAGCAGGTTCAGCTCAGTTCTGTCAACTCCTGCTCTCTTGTATCATTTACATTGTGCTTCTATATGATAAGCTCATCTCACAACTTACAATCAGAATCATTACAGCCAGCAAATGTGTGATTTGCTATATTGACATTTAAAGGGTAAGACCTTCAAACACAGCTCACAAGTTTGATTTTTTTTAAAGATTAACCCACTTTTGGTGCTGGGTGAGTTTTTCTGACTGTATGCAATAGTGTGGCTCATTTTATATTTGTTGGCCAACAATGGAGCTTCATGGCATAGAGGAAGAAGATATATCAGTCTTTGGATATACACACACACACATGACTTGTTAGTGGGATACATTCATTGTTGGTTTTGGACATTTCATGGAATTTGTTGACTATAAGAAAATATAGAATATTACCAGCCTTATCTTTTAAAATGAGTGATTGCTGATTAAGTTAGAGACATCTTTCTCATAACAGGCCCACATCATCTGGTCGTATCTGAGCAGTCGAACACACTCACCACACACTGTCCGTTGACACAGGGGTTGTTGGTCTGACAGACGTTGCTCATCTGGGTGCAACCAGTCGGTCCGTAACCACTGCCGACGTAGCCTGGAGGGCAGGTGCAAACAGGGAGGCTGGTGCCTGGTGGATGTGGGAGTGTGGAGTGAGGAGAAGAAGGGTGCATGGTCATGTCCCACGGAACTGAACACTTTGTAAAATCACGTTTTATATTATATAGAAATGTCTTTGAATCAAATAGAGTTAAAAGTGTATCAGTCCTTTTATTGAGAAGTAAGGTACAGTGAGAAAATAATTGGGCTGGCAAAATAATACATTTTGTAGTATTAATAATATTCTACTATATATATACATATACATATATATATACATATTTATGCCCAGTATATATATATATATACATATATATATATATATACATATATATATATATATATATATATATATATATATATATATATATATATACATATACACATATATATATATATATATATATATATATATGTGTGTATATATGTATATATATATATATATATATATATATATATGTATATATATATATATATATATATATATATATATATATATACACACACACACTATATATATACATATTTAAGCCCAGTATATATATATATATACTGTATGCTTCTTTTTTTAGTATGTAAAGTGCCTTTGAGTACCTTTTAAAGCACTATACAACTAAAATGTATTATTATTATTAATATTATTATTATTATCCATCCTGTATGTAACAAACAGAAAACTAATTCACACCTGAAAAGCTTAGTACCAGAAAAGGCTTGTTTTCCCGGGACAGAGGATGTTGTATGTGTACAGATTGTAAAGCCCTCTGAGGAGAATTTGTGCTTTGTGATTTTGGGCTACACAAAAAAAATGAATTGAATTGAATTGAAATTATCTCTGGATCAAATTCAGACTCAACCTGTTAATATAAGATCCGACCTGATCAATAATCAAATGTCAGCACAGAGCTGGGTGCTCGAGGGTAAAGTATGTACTGTACCAAGGAACAGTAGCGGACACTCTTGGCCCTGAGATGCTGAAGACTTTGGACACTGTTGAGCTGTCATGACTGACATGCCTCTTCAGGGACAGTGCCTGCAAAGTGGCACACTGGGCTGGTGGTTCCCATTTTGTAATCGGGTGACCGAAGGATGTGTTCCAATGATGGGAGTATCAGCCTGCTCAGCCTTCCTTGGAAAGCTTCTAGGGTGCTGAAAAGGAGGCTCAGATTGTTGAAACTCAGATCCAGAAGGAGCAATGTGTATTTTGTCCTGGTCATAGAACAGTGGATCGGCTCTTCACTCCTGTTGGGTTCCTAGAGAGGTCATGGGCGTTTGCACATCCAGTCTACATGTGCATGTGTGGCCTTGGAGTATTATGTAGCCTTATACTGTATAACCAGAGGTTTTTTTTCTTCTTCTGTATAACCGGAGTGTTGAATGCCACATTCATGAACATATCATTATCCATATTCTAAACTTTAAAAAGCCAAAAGCTTACCATGAGTAGAATAATTTGGCAACATGTGGTGCTTTCTTTCTGCTGAATTCACTAAAACACATTTTACTTCACTTTGATCTGCTTTCTGTTACAATGCAGAATACAGTGACGGTATGAGCTCCTGAAGGGTATTCAATAATGGTTCCATTGAAAGACTGTTCCAGCATTAGTAGCTATGAAGATCCACCTCTATTCTGTTCCTCAAAAGTGACAATAAAACACATACAGCTCTGTTGTGGAGACGTTGCCCTGTGCACATCCCCAACATGCCCCTTCTTTACCCTTGCACACACAGGTCATCTTTTTGATGGCGCTGTTTTAAATTAGAAGACCCTCCCTGCTGTCCCAAAAAGTCGACTTGCCCTGCCTTCAGCCAATCTAGAAAACACAAGACTCACCTTTTCTGATTCCTTGACTGATTATCTTTAATCAGTTTAACCACAAATAATATTACCTATGCAGATGGTGAAGACAAAGTCTTCATTTTTTCAAAAGACACAAGTAATACAATCATGTCTATGTTTGTTTTTACCTGGGTTGAAGGAGCAAGTGGCTAACGGGTGACAGCCTCCATTGTTGGTAGTGCAGAGATCGGTCTGGGTGCATGTTCTCCCATCCCCCTCGTAGCCTGCACAAATACAAGATTGGTCTTTAAAACCAGGCAGATTGTGTCATTTGTGTGGTGGTTGTTTGATTCCTGAGTGATTCTGAGACTGTAAAAGACACAGTCACCAAAAAGTCTAACTAGAGTTGAGAGGACAGAATCAGAGGTAGTTAGTAGGCCTCCTACATTCACTCAGTTTCAAAATTGTGAGTTAAAATGAACAGTGGTGTCTTGTAATTCGTCTCAAGTGGCCTACAGTGTTTCACTAGGTTTATTATATGGGATATGCTCGTCTTGCCATGTCATTAATTAAAAAATGAATTACATTTTATTTTCGATAATTTTTCCATCAATATTTACTGGAAATTCTTCAATGAGAGGCAGCATTCAGATAATGGTGGTGTCTAAAATCTTCCTTCAAAAAGGGTCAAAGGAAGGAGATGGAAATGTGTGGGCATGTGGCTTAGGAAGAGATGACTTTGTTAGATGGTTGCATTAGAAGGGCATCACTTCATCACGTCATGTCCAGGAAACATAGAAGAACAACATGGTCATCTTCTGGACCACCAGAGGCCTATATGTAAAACATACGGATCCAGCACATGCATGTTGCCCTTAGACCGACAAAGTTATACGTATGACCTGGTGAAGGTTCATATTTACTAGTATTATCGCCAGAATCTTCAAAACTGATTTATGATCCATCCTCTGCACTTCTAAAAAAGATGAGAGCTACTGTAGGAGCCGGCTGCTGGGTGTCATGCCTCTCTATCAAGGTGCTTGAGTCACCGAGGTCATATATGGGACTTGGTCGGTAGAAGGTCTCGACCTCCTGCGCATGATGGATATCCAGATATCACATACCTTCTCTGGAGGGTCACGCAGAATTCATAGCACTGTAGTTACATTGGTAACTCTCGTTCCCCCCCTCATACCTGGAGGGCAGGGGCCACAGTGGAAGGAGCCCATGGTGTTCAGGCATTGCACCACAGGAGTGGAGGAGCAGCCACCATTATTCATCAAACATTCGTTCACATCCTGACAGCTGTAGCCGTTGCCTTGCCAACCTGAGACATATTAGAGGGTATTAGAGCAAACGTATTCAGATTTTAAGCCACATTCACACGCACAGCTATACACACACAGTGGAAATTCACAAATTCAAGTACAAATGTAACGTGACATGTCAAAAAGTTTTAAAAGGATGAAATCTGCGTCTTTGGTCGTATGCCTCTAATCAGTTCATCTTCCTGGGGCTCAGTGGGGAGCATGGTTATATGTTAATATGATTTACATACTGCAAAGCGTCCTTGATGAGACACTCATCAAGGACGCTCCCCAGCAGCCCACTGTCCTAATGGGTTGAATGCAGAGGTCTGCATTTGACGATTGTAATAAAGTTATTCTCTGATGCATTACTATCTGCCCAATGTTTTTGTTGTTTACATTCCTCCCGATGCAAATAAAAAAATTATAATTCTTCCTGCTTCAACCCTATTTTCTAGATTTCACTTTACTTTGAAACAAGAAGCACTCACATGTCTTAGCAAAGTCACAAACATCAGATAGCGAATTTCATCACTTTATCCTGTTTCATAAAAGAGAGCCAGTGTGAGTCGTTACCAGCAGGGCAGGCTCCGCAGTAGAAGGAGCCCTGGGTGTTGTAGCAAGGAACCGCAGGGTTGCTGGAGCAGGGTTTGTTGGGTAGGTCACACTCATTGACATCAGACACACAGGACGGGTTCCCAGCTGGAGCGTCCCAGCCACTCTCACAAATGCACTGATATTTAGGCTGTTTATTGTGGAAGAAAGTCATTCAAAATCATATCTACAGCAAAACACAATAACAAGATGATAATACTGAACTGTCATATAAGAGCAGTGGTTCACAACTGTATATCATGGAATAGGTCAACACATTTTTACTGGAAAGGTAGTATCCTTGTGGAATGACACATGCTGTTTTTTTATAGCTTGAAATAATTATAGCCACTTTAAACTATTGCACCTGCTCTGTCTGTCTGTCTGTCTGTCTGTCTGTCTGTCTGTCTGTCTGTCTGTCTGTCTGTCTGTCTGTCTCTCTCTCTGTTCTTCACATATAAGAACAGCTCATCTGATCTCCCTTCACACTTGCTGGCTGTATTACTGGGGATCCCATGCAGTGCTGAGTTATAATAATAATAATAATAATCATACTACTACTACTACTACTTCTACTACTACTACTACTACTACTACTACTAATAATAATAATAATAATAATAATAATAATGGGTGTGTGACAAAAGTTGCCACCTGTAAGATAACTCTGCTAAGCCGAGCCGGCTGTCTGTGGATCTTCGGCTGTGTTTGAGACGGCGTACTACCCGTTACACCACGGGTTCACTGTGTGCGAAGCGGCGGTTATAAGGCTCTCACATCTTCCAAAACAGGGACTTTTGTAAGTTATTTTTGGGGCACAATGAGATAGAATGGTAACATTCATTCATATGGAAACATCATATTAATTTATAGCTTAGTTCTTCCTGAACCAGAGTGTATCCCTCTGGTGTTTGTGACTTGGGTGTAACTCAGCATGTCATGTCAGCAATGTTGCTGAGGACCAGAGGAAGAGCAGTGTTGAGTGTGAAGCGGTTTTGAACGGTTCTCCAGAAAGCAACACCGCCGGCCACTGGACTAGACTTGTTAAGGACTGGTTACCTGTCCAGCTATAAGCCGGTCTGCATCGATACATGTGCCATGTACACACAGGTCTTGTCCCGCATTCCTGCAGTCATCATAACGCACCGTGCAGAGAGACCCGGACCATTCTGGAGAACAGGTACAACTGCACAGAAACAGATATAGTATTCAAATACTATAAAGGTAGCTCTGTAGCAGTACATTACTCACCATAAAGCATTTGGAATAAAGAAGGACATTTTTTAGGCTGGAAAATGATACAGTACATAATGTGCATGTTAAATAATGTATGTGTTGTGACAAAGTGTGTGGCAACTTTTGACAAAAGGCATGATAAATATAATTTAATATGCAATATGATCTAAAATGTTTATTCCATCCTTTGAACAGCTGAGACATTTGTACTTTGGAGCTCACTACTGAGGCCAAACTAGTTGTGGACCCAGGCCCAATATCTGCTCCCCGAACCAGAGTTCTGCCCCAGGCCACACCCACCCACCCACACTTAATTAATTTTTTAGTCATTCACAACAATCGGCTAAAATAATGAAAATAAATCATCCTTTTTATTATTATTTAAAAGTATATATAAAAACGTTTTTAAATACACGTCGGATAATATCGCCACTCGTCCTCTCCTTATATATAGGTGTCAGTAGGTGCCAAGAGCTGCCAGTGCCAAAGGTTATCACAGGAGTGCCACCACTAGTCAGAGGAGTGCCACTAGGTGTCAGACTATTGCCACTAGTGAGACTGTTGCCACTAGTGAGACTGTTTCCACTAGTGAGACTGTTGCCACTAGGTGTCAGACTATTGCCACTAGTGAGACTTTTGCCACTAGGTGTCAGACTGTTGCCACTAGTGAGACTGTTGCCACTAGGTGTCTGAGGATTGCCACTAGGTGTCTGAGGATTGCCACTAGGTGTCTGAGATGTCTGAGGATTTCCACTAGGTGTCTGAGGATTGCCACTAGGTGTCAGACTATTGCCACTAGGTGTCTGAGGATTGCCACTAGGTGTCAGACTATTGCCACTAGGTGTCTGAGGATTGCCACTAGGTGTCTGAGGATTGCCACTAGGTGTCAGACTATTGCCACTAGGTGTCTGAGGATTGCCACTAGTCAGAGGAGTGCCACTAGGTGTCAGACTATTGACACTAGGTGTTCTGGTAAAAAAAAATTTTCCCAGGAAACCACCTCACTGACGCTTGCCACATGCTTGCCACTGGCCTGACACCTGACTGATGCTTGCCACAGACTTGCCACTGGCCTAACACCTGACTGACGCTTGCCACATGCTTGCCACTGGCCTAACACCTGACTGACGCTTGCCACATGCTTGCCACTGGCCTAACACCTGACTGACGCTTGCCACATGCTTGCCACATGCTTGCCACTGGCCTGACACCTGACTGACACTTGCCACATGCTTGCCACTGGCCTGACACCTGACTGACGCTTGCCACATGCTTGCCACTGGCCTGACACCTGACTGACGCTTGCCACATGCTTGCCACTGGCCTGACACCTGACTGACGCTTGCCACATGCTTGCCACTGGCCTGACACCTGACTGACGCTTGCCACATGCTTGCCACTGGCCTGACACCTGACTGACGCTTGCCACATGCTTGCCACTGGCCTGACACCTGACTGACGCTTGCCACATGCTTGCCACTGGCCTGACACCTGACTGATGCTTGCCACATGCTTGCCACTGCGGTGCCAGTGCCACAAGGAAGATCTCGGCCTTGCTGCAGAAATGGGCCATCTAACATGTGACTGATCAGGGGACAAACAACTCTCTACTGCCCTCTGGTTGGCTGATCTGGTAGAACAAAACTCTGTCAGAACGTTGGTCCTGCATCATTTGCTGTCAAGCAGTTTCTGTAAGTTGGCAAATGGACGTGTGCTCTTCTTTTTAAAAAACGTTTTAGTTGTTCTACCCTGCGCTGACTCGCTAACAGCTTCATCTGTGGTGGGGCTGCTTAGTATGTAGGTGAAGCACAACTTAATCCTTCCTTTGTTTATCAGCATCTGGGTGTCTATGCATTATAGACTGCTACATATGAATTACATTACAACAGCCTATTAGTAGAGTATTATGGGAAGCTTATGACATACCTGAATGATCCAGGGCTGTTGACACAGGTTGCTCCATTCTGGCAACTCTGAAATGTTCCCGAATACACCTGACATTCATTCACATCTGTTGCACAGTTAAGACCCTGACACACAGAAATGGGAGAAACACCTAGTTTAGAAACAGCCAAAAATGTCAGCTATGAGACAAAACTGTAATGATTGTGTCATCATTGAATAGGTATAGAACACACCAAAGTGAAAAAAAGTTATACAGGTATCCACAAACTACCAATTTAAGACACTTGTAGGGATATAAATGCTGCAGTAGTCATCTTCAGTACTGGATTTCAACTCTGCAAAGAGGGTTACCGGTGCCAAACCCTGAAAGCCTCAGACTTCCTTTTGTGTTGTTTGTATGATTAAATGCTAAGCTATTTGGAAATGTGCCACTAAAGCTTAATACCAACTGAAATGGACGTGGGTCCCACTGATTGCCTGATGTTAATGCCCTTTTCTGAAAGAACTCTGAGTGGATTATTTTCATTTCTTTTGCTGTATATTTCGCGGGGACAAAGCATACCAATCAACAGTAAAACTGTAAATGGACCTGTACTTGTATAGTGCTTTTCTAGTCTTCAGACCACAAAAGTGCTTTAACACTACATGACATCATTCACCCACTGATGGGAGGGGCTAAGGTGCCACCTGCCCATCAGGAGTAGCTACCATTCATACACCGTAGACACAGCTACGGGAGACATTTGGGGTTAAGTGTTTTGCCCAAGGACACATCGACATGGACTAGTGGAGCTGGGGATCGAACAGCCGATCCTCTGATTGAAGGACGACCCTGCTCACCACTAAGCCACATCTTAGACACAGCTTACGCTAAAATGTTCAGATCCAGGTTGTTTTAATCCATATGTCTTTACTGGACAGTAATGAGGCGTAATGAGGCGTAATTAGACGTATGATGTCAGCCAACACGCACTAGACCTTAAGTTTAAAGCTCCCTAGACCGGACAACCTGCCGAGGCTACTACCAACTTGTTTTCAGCTTTTAGCTTTGGAGCTAGCTAATGCTAAGACGACCAAAGATACTGGGTGTCTACAATTGGTAAACTGAAAATGGGACCCTCTGTGAATCAGCAGTTTCCTGTGCTTTAACCTGAACAAGGTTGTGGGCTCCGGGTTTGGAGCCCCTGCATTCGCCACATCTACTATTGAACCACTCACCTCTTCATGTAATAGTATAGTAGGCTTCTGGACAAAATATAATTTAGTCTGCTGTGAGGATTTGGGATTTCAAGCAGAACTAGTTTCACTAATATGGTGTCTCAGTGGTGAGCAGGGTCGTGCTTCAATCAGAGGTTCGGCGGTTAGATCCCCAGCTCTACTAGCCCATGTCGCTGTGTCCTTGGGCAAGACACTTAACCCCAAAAGTCTCCTGTAGCTGTGCCTACGGTGTGTGAATGTTTTATGAATGTTAGCTACTACTGATGGGCAGGTGGCACCTTAGCCACTCCCATCAGGGTGTGAATGGGTGTGAATGGGTGAATGATGTCATGTAGTTCTAAAGCACTTTAGTGGTCGGAAGACTAGAAAAGCGTTATACAAGTACAGGGCCATTTACAGTTTTACTGTTTTACTAATACCAATGGTAATAACCACCCCCATAACGTAACAAACAGTATATAACTCACAGCCCAGTTGCTGGGACACAGACAGTAGTATGAGTTGAGTAAGTTCAAACATGTTCCTCCATTCTGACAGGGATTGCTGGTGCAAGACAACTGTTTGACTGTCTGGAGGAGAAAAGAGGAGAAGAAAGGCAACATGACATGTATGATACAGTCTTGAGTTTGAGCCTTTACAACAAAGAGTTTGACTTAAATAGCTTACCGATTCAAGTGTAGTCACTTTATTCTGAAGTGTTGACACCTGGAAAACAAGGAAAGCACCATAAGAAATATGTTGTAAGGCATATGTACAGTGCATTCAGGACAAGAAAAATATATATTATAAACCCACAACAGTCTGTTGGATTACATCAAAATAAGTCCATCAAGACTGGTAACAGGCAACTGCTATTGTTAAAATGTGATTTCCATCTGTATGTCATTGATTTCATAAAAAAAATAAGCTTTAATGTCCTACCTTGGTATCGAGCTGGTTTAGTCTGTTGGTAATTTCAGGGGAAACTCCACCTCCGTGAGCCTTAATGTCATTAATTTCTTCTTTGTTGGTTTTGATCTGAAATCAGACAGTTACAGACACTTCAGTTTACGAAAGCTGGAGACAAAATAGTTCCTGTTATGAAAAAGTACTGTTACATGTATTGTGCAATAGCGGGAGGTCCTTTGCAATTGGAAGCGGAACTGAGCAAGGTCGCAGCAGGATGACGTACTAAAACTTCGAGGACCCTGAAAGGATTTAAGTACAGGACGATACCACGTGATGGCAGGTATGCTGTGAGGCTCTGGCTCATGAGACGTTTATATTATTTTTCATATCGTGTGTCCTACCCTAGCCTATTTTTGAGGTTTCCGCACGAAAAAAGCATGGCCATACTAAAATGAGTACAACTCTGCAACCACAAGGTCTATTTGAATAATTTTGGTGTTATTATAATGGTAATAACTGAAATTGTTTAAATAATGTGTAAATATCAGTATATATGTCACTGGTTAAAAGTAAATGAAGATGGAACACAGAAAAATGAAAAGATTTCAGTTTCGCCTAAAAAAAAAAAAGAAGCACTTTCAGGATGATCATCACTTTAGAATAATGCAGTTGCAGGTTTAATCCTTTTTTATATCATATCACAATATGTGAACATTCTCTCTGCACAGTTTGACTTTGAATAAAGTGAAGCAGACATCAATAAAAGAGTTTTTAGTACAGACAGGTCAGAAAAATCCTCTGAAAATTAGGATTTATTGAATAATTTTGTTCTTTATTTCTTTGACCAAAACTTTACTTCTTTTTTCACTAATTATGTGTATTACATCCATATACAACATTAATATACACAATGCCAAACTAAAATAATGTTTTTTGCTCTGAAATCTCTATAAAATGCATATTTTTGTTCTCAAAATCAGAGTTCTGAAGAGTAAAAAGGCTGGAATTTATTCTGTGATTGGTTTTCAGAGCCGAGTAAGACCTCCTGTCCAGCTTCACAGATAGGTTATAGAGGGGGAGGGACCGAAATTAGATTGACAGCACTGCTAGCCAATACAAAGTCAGTCAGGCCAACTATGGTAATTTTCATTGTGAGCCATTTCGAAGCTGCTGCCCCTCTCCACCCTCCCCCCATATGTAAATCTACAGTCACAAAGACCCCTGGAACCTTTGTTTCTCAGTCGAGGTTTTACACGGACCTATTTCAGTCAGGACCAGCGGAAATACATCCTTCTACAGCGTTTCATCATAAGGTATGGAGCTGTTTATCATATTTTTCTGGTTTCATATTTGTCTGAGGCTGGTGTTCGTTGGCTCACAGATCACTGAGGATGTACAAATGGTTTACATGAGCTTGTAGCCTGGATTTTTTCTGTTATTCTGATAGGCAACATCATTATTTTCTTTTTATTATTTATTTTTTCTCCCAGGGGTTCCCCTAAATTTCTTAACCAGTGTACCCCTCAGCCCCCTTCGAAGGGGGCTCTCGGGTAGAAGAGGTATAATTGCTTTCATTCAAAGTAAATACTTTTTTACTTAAACTTCGAGCCACTTTTCGGCTTTATTTATTATCGGATTCCTCATTGGGGCTTGGCATTTAGTCGTGCGTCCTGAGAGAACATTCTTCGGAGAGAAGAAAGTGCATTCTCAACAGACGGGGAGAGCTTTGCACAAGGCAGCAGTGTCTCCTCCTCCAGCCAGGAGCAAAGCATCACCTCGCTGCCAAAATCAACACAAAATGTAATTTCCTCTTTGTAGCTTTTATAATTTCCTATAATTAACACACGTGATAGTCTGATTGAGCGCATAACTATTATCCTCAACTTGCTGTTACACTTCTCAGTCCCTAGTTTGTATGCTATGTTTGCTCTGCTGAGCAAGACAACTTTACTGTATAGTCCTGCTGCTTTCACGTTTGGTAATCCTCTCAGAAAAATACCATGTACCATCCTCTCCCAAAGACACAAACAGGAAACAAAAGATTGTCTTGTCTGACAAGCAGTCCGCCATTTTCTCCTGAAGAACCACTCGGTTAAATCTGCAATTATTTACTTATGACAATATAACGAAAGTTACGAAGGTAACTACGGTTCTATGAATCCTGGATGACCGCCAGAGGCAGTGCTTAACAATGGATATCTTCCGTCTCGCGCAGATCGAGTCTTTATATCAACAAAGTCACCTGTGACCTCGGATGACCCCCAGCCGGGTATAAGTTCTGGCGTCATCCTGAGATCAGTCCTACGGAATCTTCTCGCGAGTTCACGAGATTCCGAGCGACCAGAAACTCTGGCGGTCATCCAGGATTCATAGAACCATAGTTACCTTCGTAACTTTCGTTCTATTTCATCCTTACTGACCGCCAGAGGCAGTGCTTAACACTGGATGACTTATATCAACAGAGTCACGAGGAATCCCAAGTACCTACCTCGTACGGCTCAAGCAGAGGAACTCGGCCGAAGAACCACACCCAGTGGGTGAGGGGCGGAAGAGCTGCTCAGACCGCCGTATGACTGCGGTAGCTTCCACATAAGCTCTGAGGGCCCGCACCGGGCACAGTAGCCTTGACCTCTCCTCACCTGGTGGGGGGACTAACTGTGCAAGCTGGATAGGCTGGTTGAGATACGAGCGTTTCAGCACCTTCGGGAGAAACGCTGCGTTGGGCCACAGTGTGACACCCGAGCCATCTGGGTTCACCTCAGACACGATTCACTCACTGACAGCGAGTGTAGCTCGCCTACTCGCTTTGCTGAAGTGATGGCCAGGAGAAAAACGGTCTTCGCCGACAGCCATCTCAGCTCTGCCTCTGCCAAAGGTTCAAAGGGAGGCGAGCATAGGGTGTCCAGCACCACGGGTAAGTCCCATGCGGGGGCCTTCGGGGCGCTCGGGGGGTGCAGCCGCAGAGCCCCTTTTAAGAAGAGGGACACCAGTCTGTGACTCCCTACCGTGTCATTGTCGACCTTAGCATGCTGCCAAGAAATAGCGGCCAGGTACACCCTCAGGGTAGAGGGAGACCGGCCCTTATCTAGGAGGGACTGCAAAAACTCGAGTATGGCAGGCACAGGGCACTGTACTGGGTCTCTGTTGTGAACCGCACACCAGTCGGAAAACAGCCTCCACCTGCACTCGTACTGCAGACGGGTAGATGGCGCTCTGGCATTCAGAATAGTCTTTCTAACTGGTTCTGTGCAGCCACTCAGCAGTCGGTTGGGCCCTCCAGGGGCCAGACCCACAGTTGAAGGCGGCTGGGATCGGGATGCCAGATCCGACCCCCTAGCTGCGACAGGAGGTCCCTCCTGCCAGGGAGGCGCCATGGCATCCCGCGGCAGAGTCTGTGCAACAGGGAGAACCAAGTCCTGGCTGTCCATAAAGGGGCCCCCAGCAGAAGTCTGTGGCCCTGTTGAAGAACTCTGATAAGCTTTGGGAAGATCAGAGGAAATGGGGGAAAGGCATAAAGAAGACCCTCTGGCCACACGTGAGCCAGGGCATCTTGACCCAGAGGACTGGTACTCTCCATCAAGGAGAACCAGTGGGGGCAGTGGGTCGACATCTCTGAGGCAAAGAGATCTACCTCTGCCCTGACGAAGAGACCCCAGATGCTGTGCACCACCTCTGGGTGGAGCCGCCACTCCCCCAATGGAGGCTTGTGACGGGAGAGGAAATCTGCGACCTGGTTCCGTTCTCCCAGTAGATACATTGCCCGAAGGCTGGTCAGGCGAGGGGCCGCCCAAGTTAGAAGGGCACAGGACACCCGTAGCAGCCTTGCAGACCTGGTGCCCCCTTGATAGTTTATGTGGAACATGGTCGGGGTGTTGTCCGACCGAACAAGTACATGCTTTCCTCTCAAGTATGGCAGGAAATGTTCGAGCGCTAGGTGCACAGCCCGTAGCTCTAGAACAGGGGTGCCCAATACGTCGATCGACCAGTCGATCGCAAAGGTAGTGAGGGTAGATCGCATGCCATTCAAAAAAAATTAGACGTTAGCCTACCATCCATCCTCCCTACGGCATTTGCCACTTGATTGACATACAGAGCAGCCAGTCCGAGATCACGTGTTTTCTAACACACGGGTCACCACACATGCACGGTCAACCGCACGAGCTACTGCAAAACTCCGGCGAGCTAATTAGTTAGCCTTCCAATTTATGTCTATTAAAGAACCTCGCATCAGAGTTGGAGATGCAACAGAAGGCGTGTGCGCGCTACACAAAGCAGCTTGACAAGTGTCTGTCAGAGTTTGATAAACGCTTTCAAGACTTTGCTTTACAGTCGCTACATTCATGTGCTACCCATTTCGGGAAGACATTGAGGTTGATTCACTCGCATCAAAAATTGCAACGCTGTTTCACCTGAGCTGGTCTGGAGTGGAGGATGAGATGTTAACACTACAGGCTGACATTCAGCTGAAGTCCAGAGCTCATGGACAGTTTTGGAACTTACTCACAGAGGAAAAGTACCCAAACATGAGGAAGTGTTCTGCCTTCTTGACTGCATTATTTGGCTCTACTTATTTATGTGAGTCAGCCTTTTCCCACATGAAAAAGATTAAGTCCAAACACCGTTCCACCATGACTGATGACCATTTGGAAGTCTGCCTGAGGCCCAGCAGCTGCTGTCCTGACTATGCAACCCTGGCTGATTCCATTCAGTGCAAGTCATCAGAGTAAAATGTAATGACCAAAAATGTACAGAATTGTATTGTGTCATAAGGGTTCATGCAGTTATGCAAGGTACGCCAATATTGTAAATATAAAGTATACTCTGTATATTTATACATTAATAATGCTAAATATCTATATCTATATATATATATAGATATTTAGCATTATTAATGTAGGTAGATCTTTTTGACTTGGTCATTTTAAAAGTAGCTCGCAAGCCAAAAAAGTGTGGGCACCACTGCTCTAGAACATTGACATGCTCCATGCGGTCCGGAGCAGACCACTGCCCCCGAGTAGTCCTGTTCTGCCACACTGCACCCCACCCTGAGAGGCAGGCGTCTGTTGTGACGACCTCCCGGCGGGATGGAACCAAGCCCATGGGGACACTCCTTGACAGGTAGGCTCTCTCCCTCCATGGGGATAGAGCAAGAAGGCACTGCTGTGATACCTCTATTGTCCTGTGCCTGTGGCACCTGACGTCCAAGCGAAGGCTGTTCAGCCATCTCTGCAGGGGGCGCAGTGACAGCAAGCCCAAGGGAACGACGGCTGAGGCAGCTGTCAATTTTCCCAATAGGCGAAGGAAGAGGATGTAGGGCATCCGCCTGCCCCCTCGGAAGAGGGAAAGGCTGTGGAGGATGTCGTCCACACGCTGGGATGATGGATAGGCCCTCATGGTGACTGCGTCCAGAGCTACACCGATGAAGGTTATGCTCTGACAAGAGCTCAGAGAGCTCTTCTCCATGTTTACCCTGAGGCCCAACAGGACCACATGGGAGAGAAGGCGAGCAGTGTCCTGTGCAGCCTGAAAACGGGATGGCGCACAAATCAGCCAATCGTCCAGGTACGGGAGTATCTTCACGCCCTGCGATTGCAGGGGGAAAAGTGCAGCAGCAATGCACCTTGTGAATACTCGTGGGGAGAGGGAGAGTCCGAATGGAAGCACCCTGAACTCACAATAACGGCCTTGAAAGGTGAAACGAAGGAACTGTCTGTGGTGAGGCACAATGGGAATATGGAAATAGGCATCCTTCAAATCGACAGACGTGAACCAGTCTCCTCTGGAGACGGCACGAAGGACTTCTGCTGTACTCAGCATGTGAAACGGTAAGACCTTCAGGAACTTGTTGAGTCCCCTCAGATCCAGGACTGGGCGCAGTCAACCGCCTTTCTTCCTTACGAGGAAATAGGTTGAGTCGAACCCCCCGGGCTGTGACAGGGGGTCCACCACCTCGATGGCGCCTTTGGCCAGGAGCGCAGCTAACTCCTGGCTCAGGGCTAGGGCTCGGTGATGCTGGTCATCTTGACCCGGCTGAAGGATTTGGGCCGGCGTCAGAATTGAAGCTTGTACCCCTCGGTTAGGGTGGAAACCACCCAGGGGTCTGAAGCATGAGCTTCCCAGTAGCTGATATGCTGCTGGGAGAAATAACCGACAGCCAGCTCAAAAGCCTCTGGGGGGGGCAACTGTTAGGCCCCCGGTCCGGCAGTTGCCTGGGGGGTACGCGGGTAGAGTCCTGATGGTAGTGGACCGGCCTCTCAGCGGGGCGCAGAGGCTGGTGGCGGCTATTGGGGTGAGCTGGGGGCTGAAAGTGGCCTCGGGGGGCCGGCGTAGAACCCGTGGGTCTGCGGGGTGCGGGCGTCCCCCTGTAAAGACTGGAGAACTGCTGCCTGGTATGATCAGCTTGGACAGTGCGCTGAAGCGCCTGTAGAGCAGCCGAGCCGAACAGCACCCCAGGTTCAACTGGGACAGTACGGAGGGTCCTCCGACATGTCTCTGACAAGGGTGACTGCGCTAGCCAAACCTGGCGGCGAGTCTGAACCAGAGTAGACATCAGGCGCCCGAGTTCCCTCGACATAACTGCAAATGCCTGCAGTGAAGCATCACTGAGGCTGGTCGGAGAAGCGTCGAAAGTAGCCTGCTACAGAGAAGCTGAGAGGGCAAGCATGAGATGGAAGAGGGAGTTACCAATACGGCCCATGCGCGCCGCTGCGTCGTAAGTCCGGGAAAGGGTTAGGAGAAGCGACTTCACCTGAGCTAGCTCGGTGCTCAGCAGATCCACTCTAGAAGCCAGAATGCCGGACTTAGCCCTCTTAGGGGGAGCCCCTGCAGCTCCTAATGCCCACCGTTTGAAACGGGTAGGTTGGGCTGGATTCGACTGCCCTGACGGGGGGAGGTCAACCTCACCCATCAGGTGTTCCACCTCGGCCAGTCTAGCAACCCTAACAGCGTGAGGCATGATGCGCAGTTCATGCATGGGTTCTCCGAGAGGCCCTACCTCAGATGCTCGAGGCCGAGATAAGAGGGGCAAAGGTCATGGCTGTCCTCAGGCTGGAGAGGAGCCATACACATCCTACAGCCGTCAGAGTTAAACATAGCCCCGACTCTGGAGGGACCCTGCCACACTAATTGATGCGGGATAAGTCAGTCTGAACGGGGGCGCTCTGCTGACTGCTAGAGAACAGGCAGGGAATGGTCAGTGAAAGGGGAGCGAGGACAGTCTCTTCACTAATAGGGTAGCTCTGATTGTAGGTCTACCACCAGTAAGCCTGAGCGAGAGCACTCTGCTATTGTGAGAGAACACGTCAAAAAACGGTCTTGTCCAGTGAGAGGGGACCGAGGACACTCTCTTCACTAGTCAGACAGCTGTGGTTGTTGGTGTCCCACCAGTAAGCCTGAGCGAGGGCACTCTGCTACTGTGAAACAACAGGTCCTGTGCAAAACAGGTCAGAAACAGTCCGTTCAGTGAGAGGAGAGCGAGGACACTCTTCACTAGTAAGGTAGCTGCTAGTAAGATAGTTAGCTGGTAGCTGTCAGAATCAGCGTGCCCAGCTCACAGAAAGCCGGCCGTGACAGTGTAGCGTCTCGACACACCGAGCGGACACGCTCTCGTTAGCACACCACTCAATTAGTGAGAGCGAAAGCGCTCCGCCAATCGTGGAATCCTGTTATAGGAAAACAATGTAAACGATCTCACCCGTTGAGGTTTTCACTGGTGATGACCGAAGATGGGTGCACCGGTCCGGCTCGATGGTCCGAACGGTAGAAGCACACTGTTCCCTCCTAAGAGGGACAGCTTGTCGCAGCCTTTGGAAGGCGGGAGACCCGTGACTCCGACCGATGGTCGCAAGGCTACCAGCGACAAACTCCTGAGGTCCAACCTCAGACGAATTTAGCTTTAGCTAATTCCACAATAGTACTTAGCCTGTGTAGCGAGAAGATGAAAAAGGACTGATCTCAGGATGACGCCGGAACTTATAACCGGCTGGGGGTCATCCGAGGTCACAGGTGACTTTGTTGATATAAAGACTCGACCTGCGCGTGCGCGAGACGGAAGATATCCAGTGTTAAGCACTGCCTCTGGCGGTCAGTAAGGATGAAACAGAACAAAATCTGTTGAGGCGACCGAGGTGTTTAATCTCAAGGTTTTATTCACAAGGTGGACATTCAAATGTGTGCTGGAGATAATCAAAGTCCTCCATGGTGACCACAGTTACTATCTTCTGTAAAAGAAATGTGAACTTCTGCCAACTATGTGAAAATGCAGGGCATACACCTAATCAGATTGCATTGAGGCAACAGGCAATCAGCCCCACTTGGCATCAGGCATGCAAATAGTTGTCTATTGACATTGTGAGTGTTGAGCTAAGCACAATTTAAAATCTATTTAAAAACGATTGTATCCGGCCATTGGCCTTATAATGATATGACTGACCTTATGTATAATACTGATGAACGACAGCAGCGACTGGAAAAGTGGCATAAATCAATACAAAATTATTTTCATTTCTAAGTTACTCAGCCAGCAGGTGGGGCTTTGCAATCAGTGGGTTAAGTTCTTTCTACTATTTCCTGAATGTGTTGCCTGAAAAGTGACATTCGTGGTTGCCAGACTTTTCCAACTATAAAGCGGGTAATCTCTGTCCTCATGTGTGTGTGCTGTACAGATTGTAAAGCCCTCTGAGGCAAATTTGTGATTTAGGGCTATACAAATAAATTTAATTTAATTGAATTGTGTGTCCATTGCATATGTCCAGAACTGTTCATCTGATCTACTTCAAGCTGGGTCTATTGCTGAGGGCCAGGATGCGCAGTGTCAAAGTTGGTGCAAATTGGACATGCAAAACATTTAATATGAATAAACTTTGAATAAACAAGCCATAGCACTCCGGCATGCTGTCCGCAGCGAGCCTTTACGGACGGTGGCTCATTGAGTGCAGTTCACTTTTGCTGCTGTATGTTGGATATACTGAGGTCTCAACCGAGCTCTTCTTCATTTTCCCTGGAGTTAACCAGCAATAAGCAGCTCTCAACAATGCTGGAACCAACTATGGGGCCAAAAAATCTGCCCACTCTGAACAGGCACATCCAAACATGTCACATTTTAAAAACATGCTTTGTGAAAAGGCTGGAGCAAAAGCTTTGGTTGTCAGAAAGCTGTTCTGTTCATTGACTATCGCCCCCTGAATTATGAGACGGTTCCTGATCCTTTGTGGTCGTGCCTGGTTTAATGTCCTGGGCCTAGGATATGGCTTACATCAAGGCTTTGTCACTGAGGTTTCTTGCCACGTTTTTTTTTGTTGTATCACAAATGTATTATCATTCAAATTCCATGTAAGTGCACAAAGGGAGGAGGATGGGTTGGATAGATTGAGTCAAACCAAAAGTATTGTACTTATTTTAAACCAAAATAATTTTTACTAAACCTTACCAAGTTGTTTTGTTGCCGAATCCTAAAAGTAATTGAGAATACAGTTTGAAAATGCCATGAAAGGTATTTTTAGTTCAGAAACATTGTATCCTTGGTTTGCAGAAACGCAAAATGTCAAAGTGTTGTTCTGGTGACTGAGCTTCCCAATTGGAAACGCTCCATAGCATTTCAGCATAGTATGTTCAAGGAGGGGCTGCACGGTGGTGTAGTGGCTAGCACTGTCACCTCACAGCAAGAGAGGCCCGGATTTGGTTCCCGGTCTGGGCGGTCCTTCTGTGTAGAGTTTGCATGTTCTCCCCGTGGCAGCGTGGGTTTCCTCCAGGTTCTCCGGCTTCCTCCCACAGTCCAAAGACATGCAACTCAGGTTAATTGGACTCTAAATTGCCCATAGGTGTGAATGTGAGCAGGAATGGTTGTCTGTCTCTATATGTGCCCTGCGATGAACTGGCAAGCTGTCCAGGGTGTACCCTGCCTTCGCCCAATGTCAGATGGGATTGGCTCCAGCGCCCCGCGACCCTAAAATAGGATAAGCGGTTCGGATAATGGATGGATGTTCAAGGAGCCTGGCCCCCTCCAAGATAATTCTTTTATCTTGATGACATGCTCTGATATGCAAGAGTATTTGATGAGCACATGGAAGGCCTCCACAACGTTCTCCAAGTCTCATGCATCGAGGATTTACTTGAATATTAAAACCAATCTATAAGCTGTCTCAAAACAAGCCAAGGAAACGACCACAGCAGCCTTTCTCAGACCCTGTTTACCAGACTACCAGATCAGAACCATCATACTGACTCATCAGACCAGGGCCAAGCCTGTGCCAATGTCAACCTCCCCTTCAGATCTGTCAAGAGGAAGACCTTTCAAGCTAAACCCAGACAACAAACAGAACTGTTAAGAGCAGAAGAGGACACGATCCGTTGCTCCGTAGTGGGCAGCACAGGTATCAGCCAGTACTAATGTCAAGTGAGCAAGAACTACAGCGGGACAGCAAAGTTTGAATGATACCTGTTTTACTGTGTGGGAAATATTATTACAGTCCCGTATAAACATCTGCACCTTTCATGCTAACCTTGTGATAACACTTGTAACCGTGGTAACTGTACACATCAATGATGGCAACAGTTTTAGCCTCGACATCATTAAAAAGCCCAAAATCAAACAGATACAAACATACAACATATATATATATCTATAGATATATATATCTATAGATATATATACACATGTATAGATACATGTATCTATATATATATATATATATAGTATATAGTATATATACTATATATAGTAATGAACCTTTACGCAGCTTTGCAGAGAAACAAACACAGGATTTCATCCAGGAGAATACTGTTTGTGTCCCATGCGAAACTAAACGTTCACATTTCCTCACGAGTCATTAGTGTTGTTAGTCACGTGACTCGTTTGCCACACGCTAGTCTAGTTAACGTCAACCAGTCTTTTGTCCTAAACATAACTAAGTGCTTTGTTACCTAAATGAACTTCTTGTGAAGTTTATTTTGAAAAGAGACTATGCATGTAAGGAGTGGAAACTTACATCCGTGACATGTCCAAAATTAACACATGAGGGTTAGCAAGAACGTCATGGTTTGACGCTTAGGAGCACTGACTGTTGTTTTATACCTAAAATTTTACTTTATAATTTTATGTAACCAGGCTGCACATGGTGTAGTGGCTAGCCACAATGCTAGCCACAGTGCTAGCCACAGTGAGGTGAGATAAACTGGAGACCTGTCCAGGTGAACCCTGCCTTCACCCAATGTCAGCTGGAGTTGGCTCCAGCCTCCCCGCAACCCTAAATAGGATAAGCGGTTCGGAGAATGGAATGGAATGTTATGTAACCTTTCAATTTTTGTTTATCTTATTTCAAACCCTCAGTGTAATCATCTAGCCATCAAATTCCCGGTGCCTTCCATCAAAAAGGCAACTTATACCCAGAACAAAATATTCTGCTGGAGTGATATAGCTGATTTGTTTTTAAATCGTGATGTTTGCAACATTTCAACAATGAATACCAACTATTTCTAAATGTGCTTCATTCATAGCTTGCCCATCAAACCCACATCTGTGAACATTTTGCAATTAGTCAGATACAATAGATGCATAAACGTGGCTTAAAACATTTGATTAAAATATTGTGTGTGCGTGTGTGTGCGTGTGTGTGTGTGTGTGCATGCGTGTGTGTGTGTGTGTGTGTGACTGTCTGCGTGTGTGTGTGTGTGTGTGTGTGACTTTCTGCTTTAATTCTGTACAGTTCTAATGATGGCTCCACTAACTCTAATGCAGCTGGCCTCTGATCTTTGATCCTGTCCAAACTGCTGAGTCTGCTTCCTAACTTGATAATCATTCATCGCCTCATATGAGGAGCAGTAGGCCTGCAGCAAGCTGACATGCAGAGCCACAGACAGACCCACTGTGGCTCAGTGGTAGAGCGGGTCTTCCTTCAATCAGAGGATCGGTGGTTCGATCCGCTAGTCCATGTCGATGTGTCCTTGGGCAAGACTTAACCCCAAATTGTTGTATGAATGTTCTGATGAGCAGGTGGCACCTTGCATGGTAGCCCCTCCCATCAGTGTATGAATGGGTGTGAATGGGTGAATGATGACATGTTAAAGTGCTTTGAGTGGTCCATTTATCATATAAAACACTGATATGGGGCATCACAATGTATTAAAGCTGGGTATGATATGGCCATTTCATTTGATCTGACTGTCGCAATTATGTGCTACTGCTATCTAGTCGACAGTATGCAACAACAACAGCAAAGGTCAAACCTATTTTTCTCCAGAGGGGCTGCTGTTGCATGGCAACTATAGCCCATCCCTGTAGGACTATTGTATTCCGTCACATGACGTGTGCACATTTGTTAGTAAAGGATAGTAATAGTGAATGTAAACTTACCTGACTCAGAAGCTGGGTGAGGTCCTCATTATCCACTTTAACCCGACCTGATGCTGACGTCTGGAAGCGGATCTCTTTACTGTCCCCGGTTGTGAAGACAAGGTGACCATCATCTGACAGCATTCGAGGCCTACAGGGTCAAAGCACCAGTTCCATCAACAGACCGTGTGCTGATAGATTTCGTACACAGCAGGTGAATTTAGGTCAATCAGTTGTACCATAGAATAGGTTTAAGGTACAAACATATAACTCCATCAGGAATCCTATTGTTATCCTATCCTACTGTTCCTGAAGGTCTGGTGTGAGGGGGTCAGCGGGACCGCGGGACCTGCACTCTCCCTCCTGCTGCTGTCTCCACGGGAACATCCCGAGTCTCTTAATTGCGTCTACGTTTCCCTCACTTCCGTCTTTTCCTTCCGTCTAAGTCCCTCCCCTTTGACGCGTCAAGTGAAGCAACATCTGTTTCTGATGACGCCGTCAGCTGATCACATCTGGATCAGCTTTAGAAACTTTTGATTGTAGTTTGTGTCTGCAAACTTCTGCACTATATCAATACTAATAAAGACACAGTTATCATCACTGTACTAATACTAATAAAGACACAGTTATCATCACTGTATTAATACTAATAAAGACACAGTTATCATCACTGTACTAATACTATAAAGACAGTTATCATCACTGTACTAATACTAATAAAGACAGTTATCATCACTGTACTAATACTAATAAAGACAGTTATCATCACTGTACTAATACTAATTAAAGCTGCAAGCAGCGATGTACGGGTTCTCGCACCTTTGCGCACGTCGGGGGTGCTGGCGGGATGCCGGCTCACGCGGCCGAGAATGTCTGCGACCATCGGACAACGCGACAACATGAGCAATTCATGTAAAACTCAAAATGGCCGGCTTCTGATACGGTTTGAAGCATGGTCCCAGGAGACTTATTTGTAAGTTTACATGTGTTACATAAGCCTACCAAATTTTGTATATTTTCGTCAAATGTACTGCGAGGGCTGCTTTGTCGAATTTTGTCGGAATTTTGTTGACATTTTGTAGGGGGCGGTATCGAGCCGATTCTTAATTTTGAAGCATTCCAAACATATCATATAACTACATTTAGGTCATTAAATGTGTGTGCTATGTTTTGGGTTGTTTTGAGCATGTTTAGCCCTTCAAAAACATATTTGTTTTTCATGTCGAAGAGGGAGTTGCTACGGCAACAGACTTCGACGAAACAACAATATTTTGATAACTTTTAATCACTAAGGTTTTTACATTGTACTGACCAAATTTGAAGTCTATCTGATGATTTACCTAGGAGAAGTTCGTTCATATAAAGAGCCTAGAAATAGGCAAAAATTAAAGGAAAAATCCCACAGAAATCAAAATGTCCGACTTCTGGTACGGTTTAGAGCATGGTACCAAGAGACTTTCTTTTAAGCCTACATGTGATACATATGCCTACTAAATTTTGTCTATCTATGTCAAACGTACTGCGAGGGCTGCTTTGTCAACATTTTGTAGGGGGCGCTATCGAGCAACCTTTCCACTCTGAAGCATTACCATCATTTCAGATAACTATATGTATGACTTTAAATGTGTGTGCCAAGTTTAGTTACGTTTCAAGCGTGTGGAGTCCCTCAAAAGCACCTTCGTTGTTGACGGTGAAGCTTGGGTCGCCACGGCAACGGCGTTACACGAAAGCTCAAAAGCTTTGTGAGGTGGCATTATGAACTTCTTACATATGTGTGGTAGTAATTTGATATCGATCTGATTTACCTACTTAGAGAAACAGGCCAAAGTATAGAGGCTTTAACTTCCTGTTACCAGTAGGTGGCTCTATGACTTTGATTCAAAATTGGACTGCACTTGTCTTCAAGCCTGGAGTCTCATCAAATATGTGAAATTTGGAAAGGATCTGATCATGTGGAGTTGAGTTACATCGGTTTATTTGTTCACGGCGAAGGATCAACATTCTCAGCGCCGCAACATCGCCGCCCTTGAAACAAATTCTTCCAATCTTCACAATGAAGCATTATCAAAGTTTTAAGGCTTTTCTGACAAACTTTGAGAGGGATCTGATGAATTTGCTTGGAGGAATAGATCAGAGTATAAAACTTGTCATTTTCTTTTGCCAATAGGTGGCGCTCTGATATTGTGAAACGTTTTGCATTGAAATGCGCTCAGGCCTTAACTACCATCATGCACAAGGAATTTCGGGCAAATTGGATAATGTACCTTGGAGTTACAGCAACATCCACTTTTGTGGCGAACCGCAAGAAATGGGCGTATACTTGGAGCCCCGCAACGTCAAGGCCGTTCAAAGACAACTCGCCATTTTGATAACTTTTCATCATCAACGTCTTCAGATCATTCTGACCAAATTTGAAGTTGATTGCATGAGTTCTGTAGGAGGAGGTCGTTCATGTACAACTTCTGAAAATGATGAAAAATGGCTTAAAATGCAGAAATTGGGCAATTTACTGCATCGCCCCCTAGTGTTTGAATATAATGAAAATGACAGAGTAAGTTAAAGTAAGCGATGTGGACATATGCTACAAATTTGGTGATGATAGGCCAAGTGATTTGGATGTTACGTGGATTGAAAACTAAGCCACTATCCTTAGACGTTGATTGGTCCTTTTTGTTCTCAACACAATGAGATATCAACAAGCTTTTGATAACTTGTGATGACATTGAACCAATAATGAACCAGATAACATTTTGTAAGAATCGGAACCAGCGTTTAGGAGGATTTGGAAATAATGTGTTTTTCACAAAATTCAAAATGGTGGAAAATCTAAGTAGGCGGAGCTTAATGTTACCACATAACTTTTTTGTAGAGCAGACGGAACCGGACATGTGTGTCGAATTTCAAGTCAATTGGTGATTGGGGGCGAATTTCATTGGCTTTCAAAAGAAAAAAAATTCTAGGGGCCGCTATAGACACATTTCTTTCTACCCAAATACGAGACCCCTAAAATATCAAATTTCTCACCCATCCTGATATGCATGGCAACTTTGGCAACTTTTCAGATATGATAAAGCCCCCAAAAAGGCACTTAGATTGCAGAATAATAATAATAATAATAGGAATAATGATAATAAACATTCCAGTTTCAATAGGGTCCTCTCGGACCGACTTCGTCGGTGCTCGGACCCTAATAAAGACACAGTTATCATCACTTTACTAATACTATTAAAGACACAGTTATCATCACTGTATTAATACTAATAAATACACAGTTATCATCACTGTACTAATACTATTAAAGACAGTTATCATCACTGTACTAATACTATTAAAGACACAGTTATCATCACTGCCAGAGCAGCAGTGTTTTCTCTCTGTATTATGTGACCTGTTAAACAACCTGTATTCCGTATTTATACTGTATTCTGTGTCCTGCTTATAAGCTTATTTTACTTTGT
This sequence comes from Ophiodon elongatus, assembly GCA_016806645.1. NCBI lineage: Eukaryota > Metazoa > Chordata > Actinopteri > Perciformes > Hexagrammidae > Ophiodon > Ophiodon elongatus. The sequence goes on along the minus strand of JACSYO010000623.1, from coordinate 42,241 downwards.
TAGTTATTCATTATTTGTTATTAATGTATGTATTGAAATTCTGATTGTGAAATCATTATTCAATAACCATGAATATGATTATGGTGTTTTTTTAACGTTGGAAAATATTTATTGGACAGATTGTTTGGGGTCAAATCTAAAGAATCTAACTGGTAAGTGGACTTGTACTTGTATAGCGTCTTTCTAGTTTTCTGACCACTCAACGCGCTTTAACACTACATGTACAGGCCACTGATGGCAGGGGCCACCATGCAGGGGGCCACCTGCCCTTCATAACGACATAATCATCAGTTTTAGTGCATGTTTTCCTTGGGGGGTTTGTGTGTAATAGCAGGGCATTTCTAATTATGGTTCCTTGTTAAAATAATAATTCTGGATATAAATTGTTTGACAAATTGGCCCTGGTTTGCTGTCTGCTCTATCTCTTGTTGAGGTGCTCTACCCAAAGTACAAGTTTAAGTATATTCTTAATAGGGCTACATCCCTGTTCTACTGTACTATGATCAATTGGAGCCTAACAAAAAGTGGGACAAGAATTCCAACCTAAAGTGAAATCAGCTCTGTAGGGACCATGTACATGAAAAGGCATACAATTACATACATACATCATACAATTGACATACTAATGGATATTAATGAAAGATGCTTTCAAAAACCTTATTCTCTGCATAATTTGGAAACCCTAAAATTAAAAAAAATATATTAGTAAGTCAACCAGCTTTTTTTTCTTTTTTTTTTATAACATAACAATATGCATGCTGAGAAATGCTGGTGGAGGCCATCATTTCTGATTCATGACTATAAGACCTTCTTGTTTGATACAAAGCACAACTCACTGGTCATTGCCAACGCTCCTCTTGTTTGGGCTCGGTGCCGTGTCCCTCGGCTCTCCCTGGAGTCCTACCAGAAGGAAGACGAGCATGAAGAACAGCCATGAGAGCCGCAGTGTCGCAGCCATCGAGAGATGTGTCGCCTGAACGCTCCAAACTACTTTACTGGGGTTTGATGTGCTGCCACACTCTAATGCTCAGGCAAAGACTTTGACCTGACAGTACAACCATAAAGAACGTCTCCATTGACCAAAGCTGGTTAACTTTGTTATTGAGTGAGAATGTCCCTCACATGATCGTAGCCGATGAATAACCTGCTGCGTGTGACTTAATGTGCCAATGTCAGAACGGGGCATCAATGTGCAGATGAATATAATTCCAAATTAGCCTCATAAAATTAGTTTACCATATTTATGACACACGAAAGTTGTAATCGGAGAATCTTCCCTTGAACACGTGATTTATGATAAATTACAATCAAAGTGGTTGTCATCAGTATTGATTTAGAAATGTATAATTTTCTTTGTCATCTGCGAAATACTCTATAATACTATTATTATTATTATTCTTAATCATGCAGTATTTACAGGTCAATATTACTGTTATTCTTTTAGTATGTATTATTAAAACCCTTATGTGTAGGATTTAACATGTTCTTAGAAACCATCAGTATCAGGCGTGTTTAGTAGTCCAACATAATAATCCTGACCAGTTTTACATAACGTAAAAAGTGCTTTTTATGCATTTTCATGTTTTATTATTCTTATAAACCTCACTCAAGGAAAAATCTTTCAACATTCTCAGTCTTTTATGATGTCCTATCATCCGCTTATTATAACACACACACACACACACACACACACACACACACACACACACACACACACACACACACACACTCACATACACACACACACACTGGACGTTCTGTGTAATCTCCTAAAATCATGTGAGACAGCCAATAAAGATAACTTTTTATGGCGGACACTGTTACAAGGCCTGCAGTAGAGGAGTCATCACATTAGAGAGGGGGAGATCAGCCTGCCTGTGATTCTGGTCAGGGCTGGAGCTGAAGACATTCACGCTGCGGCTCACCGTCTTTTTCCTAAATTAATTTCAATTCAATTCAATTTATTTTGTATAGCCCAAAATCACAAATGACAAATTCTCCTCAGAGGGCTTTACAATCTGTACACATACGATATCCTCTGTCCCAGGACCTCTCATCGGTTCAGGAAAAACTCCCCCAAAAAACCTTTTAACGGGGAAAAAAAGGAAAGAAACCTTCAGGAGAGACACAGAGGAGGACCCCTCTCCCAGGATGGACAGAAGTACAATAGAAGTACAATAGATGTCATGTGTACAGAATGAATAATATAACAGAGTTACAACACATGCAATGGATATGACAGAAATGATTCATATAATGAGAGTAGTAGAATGACGAAAAAGTTACATCTACCAAAAATAACAGCAACAGTGGATGTAGTAGAACAATAATGATAATAGAAGCAGTAATAGTATTGACCATACTAATTGTAATGCAACTATAAATAATGATAATAGCAGTAGGTGTCGGGCAGGACCACAGCAGGATGCAGGACCAGGGTCCAGGATCCAGAAGCAACCACGATCCATAGAAACCTGCGAGAAGGCACAAAGACTCCGGCGATGGAGCAGAGTTAGTAATGTGCGTTAACTAAACAACCAAAATAATGACAAACAAAAATGCTCAACATTGCTGGCGTGCCCCCATCATGTGTTGTCCTACTAGGCCCACAGCATTCCTCCACAAAAGGCGTTTGTCCCCGACCGTTAGCAGTTTAATTCAATTTAGATGACTTATGTCGACTGTCACTGTTCTAAATCAGCATGGTTATGGTAAGGGTGATTGATCTATTCAACCAAAATCTCTAAATGCGCTCCCTTAACTATGGAAAGGTGTGTTTAATTCCTCCTACACCTGGTAAAACTGTCCACGGAGGTGGATGTCATTCGGGTTGAAGTCAGCAGAGGAGCCCTGGCTGATGGAGCTGTAGTGGAGGCTGTGGAGGAGGCTGTAGAGGCTGTAGAGGCTGTAGAGGAGGCTGTGGCGGAGGCTGTAGCGGAGGCTGTAGCGGAGGCTGTGGAGGAGGCTGTGGAGGCTGTAGAGGAGGCTGTGGCGGAGGCTGTAGAGGAGGCTGTGGCGGAGGCTGTAGAGGAGGCTGTAGAGGAGGCTGTGGCGGAGGCTGTAGAGGAGGCTGTAGAGGAGGTTGTAGCAGAGGCTGTAGAGGAGGCTGTGGCAGAGGCTGTAGCGGAGGCTGTAGAGGAGGTTGTAGCGGGAGCTGTAGAGGAGGCTGTAGCGGAAGCTGTGGAGGAGTCTGTAGAGGAGGCTGTGGAGGAGGCTGTGGAGGATGGTGTAGCGGAGGCTATAGAGGAGGCTGTAGAGGAGGCTGTGGAGGAGGCTGTGGAGGAGGCTGTGGCGGAGGCTGTAGCGGAGGCTGTGGAGGAGGCTGTGGCGGAGGCTGTGGCGGAGGCTGTAGCGGAGGCTGTACCTCAGGCCCTTGATGGTGGTGATAGACTGGGTAGAGGGAGAACGACTCCCCGCCTTGCTCCGAGAAGAAGCTGCGGGAGTTGAGCTGCAGACAGCCGGCCACCAGGTTGGTGGTGGGCTGGGAGAGACCCTTGCACAGAGTCTGGACGAACGTGACTAGGTCCGGCCGTTTACTGGTGCTCAGGATCTCGCTGAGGGCCCAGATGTAGTTCTTGGCCAGGCAGAGTGTCTCTATGCTACTTGGAGTAGCAGGGCACCACTTTCCTCAGGCAGTCAAGAGCGTGGTTCAGACCGTGCATCCGGTTCCTTTCGCGTGCACTGACCACAATGCGACGCAGACGAACCCGGTCCAGCCGGGCCTGGCTCAGCTTCTTTTTATGAGGACCACTTCTTCTTAGACCGCCCACTTGTTCCTCTTCCTCCTCCCCTTCTTCATCCTTCCCTTCATCCCTCTTTTCGTCCAATCTCCTGGACTCAAACCTGTCCACCAGCAGCCTGCCAGGCTCAAGCTTCACCAATTTGACTGATTGGCTGGTGGCCCAACTGGTCCTGAAGTCTGGCTGGAGGGCGGCTCATCAACAGGCAAAGTCAACATGTTCTCCTGCATCACATTTGGGGGAAGAGTGAAGTGAATATTAGATCTGCTAAAGAAAAACCTGTCTGCCTGACATTGATTCAATCAGGAAATATTACCTATTACATAGCCTTTCTATTATTATGACTATGATTACTACAGCAATAATACTGTGATTATATTACTATCGTTATTATTAGGGCCCGAGCGACCGACAAAGTCGGTCCGAGAGGACCTATTGAAATTGTATTGTTTATTATTATTATTATTATTATTAGGGCCAGAGCGGCCGACGAAGTCGGTCAATGAAGACCTATTGTAATCGCTATGTTTATTATTATTCTTATCGTGCCAATAGAAACGCAATAAAAGGTGCTTGGGATAATCATCATATATTGAAATTTGGTACGCAAACCAGAAGTGGCGAAAATTGCAAGCTTTTTGGGGTGTCGGGAAAAAGTCGGACAAAATTGCTCCACAGCGCCCCCTTGAGTTAGAAAGCTAATACTTTTTTCCCCCTAAGCCCGATTGACTTAAAATGTTGCACACATGTCCGGTTCCATCTAACTTACAAATAAGTCCATCAGACCCCTAAGCTCCGCCTATTTAGATTTTCCGCCATTTTGAATTTTGTGAAAAACACTTTTTTCTCAAAATCCTCCTAAACGCTGGGTCCGATTCTTACAAAATGTTCTGTGGATCATTATTGGTTCAATATCATTAAACGTTATGAAAATCTTGTTGATATCTCATTGTGTTGAGAACAAAAAGGACCAATCAACTTCTAAGGGGAGTGGCTTAGTTTTCAATCCACTTAACTTCCAAATCACTTGGCCTATCATCACCAAATGTATAGTATATGTCCACATCGCTTCCATTAACTGACCCTATGATTTTCATTATTTTCAAACACTAGGGGGCGATGCATTTATCCGCCCAATATTGGCTTTTTTAGCATCATTTTCAGGCGTTGTAGTAGAACGATCTCCTCCTAGAGATTAAACCTGATTGACTTCAAATTCGGCCAGTATGATCTTGAGACCTTTGCAATGAAAAGTTTTTAAAAGATTTTAAAAATATCGAACTATGTGAGTAGGGAGCATTTTCAAAAAAACACCATTTGCCACGAGACAGGAAGTTGTTGTAATTCCGCCGTTCATTATCTTATCTGCTCCATATTACTCATATGTCATGACATCCTGACCCTGAAGACATCCATATGATAATTTAGCTTTGGCTTGGTTTTCTTAGTAGGTAGATTAGATCGACATCAAATTACTTCCACACAAACGGAAGATTTTCATAATGCCAGCCCACAAAGCGTTTGAGGTTTCGTGTAACGCCGTTGCCGTGGCGACCCCTTCTTTGCCGTCAACAACAAGGTTCTTTTGAGGGACTAAACATGGTTGAAATGTCACTAAACTTGGCACACACATTTAAAGTCATAAATGTAGTTAACTTATATGATTTTAATGATTCAAAGTGGAATGTTGGCTCGATAGCGCCCCTTACCAAGTGTCAACGATGCAGCCCTCGCAGTACGTTTGACATAGATATACAAGATTTAGTAGGCACATGTATCACATGTAGACTTAAACAAAAGTCTCCTGGGACCATGCTCTAAACCGTACCGGAAGTCGGCCATTTTGATTTTTGTGTGATTTATTTGCTCATTTTTGTCTATTTCTAGGCGCTTTTCTGGAACGAACTCCTCCTAGGGAGTTTATCAGATCCACTTCAAATTTGGACAGTATAATCTAAAAACCTTAGTGATTAAAAGTTGTTAAAAGATTGTTGTTTCGTCAAAGCCTGTTGCCGTAAAGACGCACTCTTTGCCATAAAAACAAAAGGTGTTTTTGAGGGGCTAAAAATGCTCAAAACACACCCACACATAGCAGACACATTTAATGAACTAAATGTAGTTATATGATATGATTTTAATGCTTCAAAATGTCAAATCGGCTCGATAGCGCCCCCTACAAAAGTTCAACAAAATTCAACAAAATTCGACAAAGCAGCCCTCTCAATAGGTTTGACATAGATATACAACATTTGGTATACGTATGTAGTACATCTAAACTTAAAAATAAGTCTCTTGGGACCATGTTCCAAACTGTACCAGAAGCTGGCTATTTTGAATTTTCTGTGATTTCTTTGGTTTATTTTTGTCTAATTTGTAGGCGCTATTCTTTAACCACCTTCTCCTAGGGACTTTATCAGATCCACTTAAAATTTGGTAGGCATATGTAACACATGTAAACTTAAAAATAAGTCTCCAGGGACAATGCTCCAAACCGTACCAGAAGCCGTCCATCTTGAGTTTTGTGGAATTTTTCCTTTTATCTTTGTCTATTTCTCTGCGCTTTTCTGTCACAAACTCCTCCTAGGGAATTCATCAGATCCACTTCAAATTCCGTCAGTACAATCTAAATACCTCAGTGATTACAAGTTATCAAAAGCTTGAGTTTCATGGAACGGCGTGGACGTGGTGTGGCGGCTATTTTACATGGTTTGCGATCATACATCAAGCTATTGTAAATCAACTGTACTTTGTCAAAACTGTCCCAACCTAGACATGCTTGATGGGAATCATGGCTTAAAGACTTCCGCATGTCAATATCAACTCTTTAATACTCTTTAATTGATCTAACTTTAAGCCCCTGCAAAATTACTTGACGACGCCGCTGCTCCACGCGTTAAATATCCTCTAAGCCACTTACGCAGTGTCTGATGGTAAAGCAAGTTCCAGGAGGCGTCAACCGGCGTCCGGCAAGTAGCCTCGACGTCGCCAGGGGCGCGAGGGCCCGATCATCGCTGCTCGCAGCTTTAATTTCTTCTTCTTCTTTTATTATAATAAAATATTATTGTTTATTTACTCCTTCCTCTTGTTTGTTAAAAGGTTTGAAAGAAGAACAGTGATACAGTGTTGCTGATAGCAGACTCACTCTGCAGATACTGTATAACCTAATACTCATTTGCTCCAAACCTCAACGTTTTACCAAAAATCAATTTCAAATCAATTGGGTTGTTTCTATCAGACCTGTCAGAAATACCAGTACCACAATAAGGTGTGTGTGTGTGTGTGGGTGTGTGTGTGTGTCAGTTAAACATTAAACAACCACAACCTTTGCGTGATTATACAAAACAAATAGGTGTTGCGACAGGAAGAGACACTGTTATGGAACTCATTATTAAACATACATTTAAACTGATTTGACCCTCTATTATAATCTATCGAATGACTTGTGAAAGGACTAAAGTACTAAAATAATAACTAATTTTCTCTTACTAATGAAGGACCTCTTGTTCTTTTTGCAGGAAGAAATGTTTTGTCCTCTGGCCACACGCAGGCAGGAAGTGATAACAGAGCAGCAGGAAGAGATGGACGGCACAAGCCAGCAGGACCTCATATTTCCTTGTAGGGCTGAGGAGTCGAAGCGAGTCATTTGCATGTCCCTGCTCTGCTGTGGCATGTTTACAGCAGCTGAATGAGCACTGCTGTCTGTTGCTACAAAGGCTCCTCATTACTCATCAGCTGTGCTATCGATGGGACCAGGAGCTATCCAGGTCCAGTCCAGTTCCAAAGGTAAGTGCTGTGTGCATTCGTGACTTTGCTTTTCTGGTGTTTGTTGTGCATCTGGTACTCATCATATGAGCTGTGGTTCCCAACACTCCAGTTTCCCTCCATGGCGTCTAAAGGAGCTCGGGCCAAGAGGACCAATCTGGTCACATCCAGGGTCCATTGGAGCCAAATGGACCCTCCTGAGTTCATCACAGCTCAGGACCAGGAGGCTCACGGTAGGGAAGCTATGACAATGTTCTTGTCAGCCCACAATACTCACTGAAATCCTCCAGTACGAATGTAAGTGTAGCTGAAACAAAATATCATTGCAATCATTTTCAAAAGGGTGCTTCTGTGTTTTCTTTTTATACTTTTGAGAGTTTTTGAACATCAGGACGGCTGTTTAAATACACACTTACACAGTGTGGATTAAACTTTGTTGGATCATGTTTTCGCTGTTTGGTAGCTTCATTTTAGTGTAGGTATGTTTCAGGAAATGTGATGTGCTTTGGAAAAAAAAAGTGTTTTGGAGACAATGGAGTAAAACATCAAAAGCCATTGCTGTTCACACAAATAGTCCTTTTATAGATACAAGCTTCAAATTAGGATCATGGAGAGGGAGAGTTCACCTGTCCTGCTACACAAGTTAAGTTATTTACAATGACAATACATGACAAAGCATGACAGCATTCCAGAGTAACGTGTTTTTTCTTCCAGTCTGTCACCATGAGAGAGTTCTGATTGATAACAACGGGGTTCTTACTTTCTGTACTTCTCGTCTATCCGTAATGGTAAATTGGACTCAACAAAGTCTTAGATCTTAGATCTGGGGTCAGTGAGATCACTTCAATGTCAGAAAGGTTAAGAAACACAAGCATTCAGGTGATCAGATGTCTCAGCATTATTAATAGGTTGTAATAAATGAGGAGTAATCATGTCAGGCTGGTGGTGCATTGGGAGGGCTCTCTAGTTTACATCAATGTACAAAATGACAAATCTGTCACTGACATGTCACATGCAAGTAAAGCATCAAGACACTATTAAAGGTTTTGTCCTTCTTTTTGAATTCAGTAGAGAACCCTAGCTGAGCAGCTCTACTGAGGCCAGGAGGCTCTTAGTGGAGGCTTCCTACTTCTGTCACTTTATGTGTTTGCCATCAGAGTTTATTGTCAGCAGCCTTTTTATATTTTGATGTATCATGTCAACCACAGGAAATTGGAGCCAGGACAGCGTCAGGAAATGGCTCACCACCACTGTGACTGAGTGAGTATCAGTGAGATGATGGACCCCATTTCCTCTGTGGGATCTTGACTGTGAGTCTACAGAACTCCTCTGGACACAGCTGGTGTCTGAGGCCTCACAGAGGCAGCATGTCCACCTGCTGCAGAGCGGACTCTTTTTACAAATGTAATACTTTGTGATTTCATGATTCATTTCTTACTTGGCCTAATTATTTGTATGAATCAATAGTCATTAATGAACATAAATAAATATAAAAGTTTTTATTTTTTAAAAAGGCTCCTGCTAACATATTAATCAAATATAGATGAGTTTTCTTAATCATTTGATAGCAGGTTGTACATACTGGTACAGGTTTTGAGCATAACTAAAGGACTGACTCCATGTCAACATTACACTTCAACTGAAAGAACATCCATAAAAATAAGCTTTTCCTAGGTTTACAAATAAAGGAGCCATGGATCGAGTAAAGCCTGATTCATTCTGAAAGTAATATATGAGAAGTGTTGACTGAACAAAACAGAGTCATCCTTCATTCCTTCAATGGATCAATCATCCTTTTGTGCCTTTTAGTAACAATTTACAATGTAACTAATTCAATTTATGGTATCAAGAACTGAAGTAAAAAAACATATAGAAATAATGACTCGGTGGGGCACTTATGAACTGTATTCGTTTGTCAAAAGTTGACTAATGGATGAATGTTTGAGGCGTTAGGTTTCGGTTGTACTGGGTCTTCCTCTGACTCCTCCTCCGATGAACTGATGGTTTACACTCGTAGTTATGTGCTATATTTGGGTGGTACACTCCAGACACCACACTATATGTTTATAGAGGATATTGCACAGCATTTGATACTATCACAATATATTGCCCACGTCACGTGTGCGCGTGTGTCTGCGCGTGTGTGTGTCTGCGTGTGTCTGCGTGTGTGTGCGTGTCCCTCCTTCTAATAGAATGTGACCTGTGTTTCCAGAAAGGATGCAAAGCGGGAGCCGGCGTGTAAAGCTGCAGGTACGTCCGATGGAACTCCCTCTCTCTCTGCGTCCCGGTGAAGAGGTGTTTGTCTTTACTCTGTCACCTTCATACTGGCTCAGTGGTGCAGGATGGTGAGTACAGCGTTCGTTTGGTTCATTTCTACAGTAGTCTGGTGAGCTCTCATGTGAGAGGAGTGGAAGGAGGTGAATAGTTGTAGTTGAGTTGTGGAAGTGAATGTTAAGGCTGCATGTATTGAGTCACAGAAGTCAGAGAAATGCAAACATGCAGTAGCTGCTGTGCAGTGAAATACACAGTTGCATAACAGGCTGGCTCACAGAATATCTCCCTGCTGCTTCAGTGTAAGAAATTAATTGATTATTTATTTTTATCAAATCCAAATTCAATTGTGTTATTTCTTCAGACCAGTTGATGCAGTTCATCACCATTGGTTGAAGAGTGTTTACACTTTCACATTTCCTTTCCATGATGCTGAATTAAAAATCTCTATCTGAATGAAATCAAAGGCTGAGCTTTGATGAATTGAAACGTTGTTGTTGAGCATTGTGTATTATCTAACCTACACATCTCCGGCCCACAACCCGCCCTGAGGCCAGCCCATTCAAACAGCATGCAAATGGTGGTTGAGAAAACCATGGGAACGGCAAATAGCTCCTCATGTCTCTGTGTGCTTCTCCCCCTCACCTTCAAGTAAGGCAGCCTTGCTCAACATAATGCCTCATTTATACTTGAGAACACCTCCTGAAGAATGGGACAGTGCACCGACAATCCTCACTGTCCTCGCTGACCTCACTGTCAGTGGAATAGTTGCTATCACTGTAAAAAGATTGCTGTTCATTTTACAGTAACTTACTGAAAAACTATTTACAATATTGTTACAGTATTGTCAGTTACAGTATAGTTACTGTATTTTCAACTACTGTATTGTCAACTGTATTACATTTGATATTTTTTAATTTTAAATAAAAAAATAGTTTAGTTTAATTTACCTTAACACATTTATAACTGTATATAACTGTGATCACAATTGTTTACTATATTAATTTGCTAGCCATAGGTTCCTGTAAAAATCAATCCAATTGCACTGTAAACCTTATTTAATTTACCAAACAAATCACGATTACTCGTGAAAATTCTTCCTTAAAATATGCTCTTTAATAATTCTGCATTGTCTAAAAACATGGAGACATGAAAAGGATCACCAAAATTACAATTCAACCTAGGGGGAACATGAATGCCTGAACCACATTTCATCACAGTATATCCAATAGTTGTTGAGAAATTTCAGTCTAAATCAAAATTGGTGGAGCAACTGACCAATGGCATGCTGCTAGCATAGCTAACATGTCAACTTATACGTGCTGAAAAGCAAAACAGGCAGGTCTCAGAATGAATCTGCATGCACAAGAAAAAATAAATATATGAAACCAGTGTTTCATGGGCAGGTGGCACCTTAGCCCCTCCCATCAGGGTGTGAATGGGTGAATGATGTCATGTAGTGTTAAAGAGCTTTGAGTGGTCGGAAGACTAGAAAAGTGTTATACAGGTACAGGTCCAGTTACCATTTACATACTCATCTGAATGCACCTACAGGGGAAGCACATGATTAGCTGATAATCAATCACATTCAAATTATTGAAGCTCCACCCATCACAACAACATTTATTTTGGGTTACCTGTTGCTGGAAGCATTTCCATCTTCCACCAGATGATGCCATTTAGCCGAACCCATAGTCCATCCATTATCTATACCCGCTAACCCTGGGCGGGAGGCAGGGTACACCTGGACAGGTCACAATACTGTAAATTGTACGCCGGGTGTCCTGTTGGCCAATGTGTGTCCAGTGGACTATAATATTGACTATTTGTCATAATTGTTCTTCATCATCCCAGTGACGTACATGGAATGAGAAAGAACTACAGAGTGCTACTCTCAGCTTTGGTAGCTGTGGGGCGCAACGCCGCTCAAAAACATCCTTGATCTTGTTTGTGTTACATTTCCGACCACAAAAATAGCATCCCAAAATATGAGTGCAGAGGATGTTATTGTTATTTTTTGTTGGAACAGTGGAAAGACTAACCAAGACGTGTTTGGTGAGTTTTATTTTGTTTCTGTCTAGTTTGAATGAAGTGTTTTACAATAGGTTAACAAGGCAGTTAAGCCTGTCTTAGTTTGGTGTAAGAGAGAGAAACTTAAATTCAGAAGGTGTACGGTTGTTTCTTCTCGGTTTAGGTTTATGAACATTTCAATCAGGAGAGACCAGTCAGATAAAAAAAGATAATTGTTTATTATTAACAGATATGTGATGATAAAGTCTTGACAGATTATTTGGTGCTTAGACTCTACAGGGAGATTTGTAATTGAGGGCCGTCTGCCCCGATCAGCAACAAGATAAATCCCCCCGTGGAGTCCAAACCTGGTGGTGGTGGTGATGGTGGTGGTGGTGGCTGATGAGACTGATGACTTGAAGCTGATGGATCTGATGAAGACTGGCTGGAGATGGGGAGGTGGAGGGGTGTGTAACACCTACATGAATTAATATTTAAAGAGACAACATCAAGATGAGAGGCTCACCATGTCATTGTCTCATTGTGTTTTGAGACCAGCTGATCTAAACAGCTGATGTCATGATTAACAGCCCCGAACAATGCAATTATGAGTGAGCATGTGTGAGGAGTGAATGGCAGATGTATGATGAATACATTTTGGGCTACGGCATGCAGGAGTATGGTCTTCCCACTGAACTTACACTATTCCTTCATATAAGTTTTGAGAGTTTATTTTGTTAATTTATCAGCTGTAGGAAAATAGCCCACACTGGAGAATGTTTACTCCAGTATTTTAAATTTACCATAATCACTGATTGGACATCAACATAAAAGGTGGCAAATCTTTCCTGGCACTCCACTGAGTAACATCTGATTGACTCTGTGATCACCTAACATATTTCTATTTGAATATTTCTACTTTCATTAAGGTTTTACAGCTGATAAACTAAGGAAAGGTAAGGTAAGGAATAAGATTATCAGCATTCATGTTGTGATTCATTTTTTGAGTGGAAAATCTTACTTACAGTAGACCACAAGCACAGACATACTTAAATGTGTATTTTGGGGCAACACGCTCTCTTTGAAACCTTGTGTGCCGCTACAATTTATATGAACTTGTAGGACAAATGAATGAAGACCTCAGAAGCCATATGACATTCAAGCAAACCCTCCAGCTCACCATAACCCCAGCCACCGTATCAATTATTTAAAACATTTTGAGACCCTTACCAAGTGTGATCAACCTTGGAGTGCTGGGCCCAGAGAGGCTGTCATTGATGTCTGCTCAAGTTGCAGTGACCCAAATGCAGCAATTAACAAAAAGTTGGATGAAATTCATTACATATAGAGAGAAGATTGAGTCTTTCATAACAATACTTCCAAATGGGCTCTCCTATGACAGTTAGGCAAAACGTGACAAACAAGGAGCTAGCCCATTAACTATGAAAGTTTAATGGAGTGCATCTGGCGTTAACATCAACCCCAGTCAGCGTGTTGAAGTGATCACACAGAAACCTCTTAATGAACAGAAATGGCCACTGAGCTCATTAATGCTGGGTGGGGGGGGTTGGTATTGATGGCATAGTGCTGAGAAGAATATGTGATCTTCAAAAGAAATTGACCATTTCTCTTTTTTTCCTCTACTGATTGTGGAGCATTGGTGTTCCAATTGATGCAGCCATAGTTATGTTTTTGAACATATGGATGCTGTGGTCTCGCTGCTGGATGTAGACTCAGTGTCATCTATAGACATTTGGGTTTTCTAAGTCTCACCAGTGTGTTTTTACGATTGACATGTTCAACCCTTGCTTTTATCTGATTTAATAAGGAGCCATAACCACAGCCAATCAGCTCTCCTTCCATTGTTAGATTCGCAACGTTTATGGGGTACTTTTCAGTTATTCTTCTCGCAATTTCTGAACACTGGCTTCTATAGGGTTCAAACATAAATCTCGGATTGAATCTACAATGATTCTCACCATGGCTAAATATTCCTGGTTCCTGCTTGGAGATAGAAAGCATGACAAAACACAAAGCTCAGTTGATGAGACCGCATAAAGGCTACCACAGCACAAAAGTCTACACATCACATGCTAAATAGATTTTTTTTCTTAAAGAGAGAATGGGACCTGAATGGGCCTTCTGGTCCTCAGAAAAAAAGCCTCCGCCAGGGCTGCCCTTTATGATGTGGTCCTGTTGGCCTCTTCGGACCATGACCTCCAGCATTCACTAGGTCGATTTGCAGCTGAGTGTGAAGTGGCAGGGATGAGGGTAAGCTCCTCCAAATCTGAGGCCATGGTGCTCTGCCGTAAGCCGGTGGATTGCTCCCTCCAGGTGGGGACAGAGTGCCTACTGCAAGCGAAGGAGTTCAAGTATCTCGGAGTCTTGTTCACGAGTGAGGGTAAGATGGAGCGGGAGATCGACCGACGGATCGGTGCGGCTGCAGCAGTAAAACAGGTCTACGTTCCGACCCTCACCTATGGTCACGAACTCTGGGTCGTGACCGAAAGAACGAGGTCTCGGATACAAGCGGCCAAAATGAGTTTCCTCCGTAGGGTGGCCGGGCTCAGTCTTAGAGATAGGGTGAGATGAATTTCTTCCGTAGGGTGGCCAGGCTCAGCCTTAGAGATAGGGTAAGAAGATGAGTTTCCTCCGTAGGGTGAAGGGCTCAGCCTTAGAGATAGGGTAAGGAGATGAGTTTCCTCCGTAGGGTGAAGGGCTCAGCCTTAGAGATAGGGTAAGGAGATGAGTTTTCTCCGTAGGGTGGCCGGGCTCAGCCTTAGAGATAGGGTAAGGAGCTCGGAACTTGGAGTTGAGGCGCTACTCCTTCGTATCGAAAGGAGTCAGCTGAGGTGGTTCGGGCATACAATCAGGATGCCTCCTGGGCACCACCCATTGGATGTGTTCCGGGGCACACCCAACTGGTAGGAGACCCCGGGGAAGACCAAGAACACGCTGGAGGCATTATATCTCTCAATTGGCCTGGGAAAACCTCAGGATCCCCAGAACGAGCTGGAACATGTTGCGGGTGAGATGGAAGCCTGGGTCGGCATGCTGGGCTGCTGCCACCGCGACCCGACCCCGGATAAGAGGATAAGAATGGATGGCATTTCTAAACTTAAAAAATGATGACAGCTCTGTTCAGTGTCCTAATATTGTAAATTCAGGAATGTTGTACAGTTACCTCGAGACACCACTAATATGTCTTACCCCTGTTCTTGAGGCAGTCTTTGGACAGCAATAATTGGGATAATATCTCTTTTAAGGTAATTTAAGATCGAAGTTCGTCTTCACACCAATACCAGCCAGATGTGTTATCAGATTGTGATAATCCCTCTCCTGGAGGGTGGGAAGGGCCTTCCTGATGATGGTATCCATATTGTTAGGGTGTAATAAAATAATATGACTTACACTTGTAAATAAGGAATGTCTATGTATAAATTACTATACTTAAAAAGGATAATTAATAAGGAATAGTGAGCCTTATGGAAAGGAGTATGCGTGACAGAAGAAAGCCACATTGAGTTTCTTACTTAGACTTAGTTCAGGTATGCATGGAATGAGATAGCGAGAGGGGGATGGATACTGAAGTCTCCTAGAGGAACACAAAGAGCAATAAAACAACTCCACTTGAGGGGGGTTGTTCTGCTCTATGTCAGGGGGGAGAGATGACATCAAGAGCCATAAAGCGTGGAGGAGGCGATGAATCGACGTGACCAATCCAAATGCTGATTCTAGCCATGTGAAACTTTAGCCGAACATATGTTGTAAAACTGAGCCAATGAGATGACGATGCACATTTTCATTGGACTATATAATCAAATGTACTGGTCAGTTCGAGGCTCTCTTAGGTCAATGCGCACAGACAGTTAACTCTCGCAGGCAACTGTTGAGGGCCTGTGGCCTGCCATTGGCCTATGAACCAGAAGATGAGATTTTTACTCTGTTATCACAATGCTTTTCACTTTATTAAATATGCTTTATTATAACTTTCGTTCCAAGAAGTCCTTTGTCTCCCCGGAACTTTTCTCAGAATACAATAATATCCTTTCATTTACCTTTGTAAGACAGAAGGATGCTAAAGCACAAGATTAACATTAAATATTTTGTACAAAGCCAGTGGGTCTTAGTCAGCCAGGGCCTCCACTCTGACACGCACATAAGAAATACCTGAGTCAAGGAGGCTATGAACACTTAGGTCAATGAATTTGTCAATATTAGTGCAATTTTTCCCTTGTGCTCCATAACTATAACCTTAGATTTCTGGTATTTGATGCCCTTTGTGAGTATCAGCTGGTGTTACTATGTGCCAGCCTGAAGATAGGCTTGCAGATGCAGGTCTCTCTGCCAGAGTACTGTTCAGGTTTATGAAGCTATGCAGCTTCCTTGCACACTGCTTGAAAAATGTTTGCTTGCTCTCAAAATGCAAAGTCCACAATCTAATTAGTAGACTAAAATAAAGCATGAGTTCTGGATAGTGCAGTCAGAAGTGGTTTCAGTAGTGTAATTACAAACAGTGAGGCTCTAGAGTCAGACTGTTCAATGAGAACCCTCAAATATGCTAACTGGTTAGCGTGTATTTTTGGGGCTGTCACCATATTAACTCTCTCTCATAGTGGCAGGTACAACTGCCAAATCTCATCCGTCAGTGGATTTTTTTTAACCGCAATCACTTATAAGCATGGGAGTAACCGGAACAAACGCCACTTCTGAGCTGCATTACCCCCCAACTTTTCACTGTCTGCTCGCACTTCATATGGTTTGTTGTTGACGTCAGTCCCAAGCATACCTTAAAGTAGATATGTTCCGGTTTAACTGGCTGTAAGTGAAATGCTGATGAAAATATATGCCCCACGCTGCTGTCATACACCACCAGGAATTCCTCTATTAAACTTCAGATAGTGGTGGCTGGTAAGAGCATTTAAGCTTGCATCCTCAATAAAAACTGCCAAAATTATTTATTTTTTCTTCTACAGCAACGCCTTTATCATCATCTTTGTCAATCTCAAAATGCATATGATGTCATAATGGATGTCACTAAGCCTAAAGCTTGACGCATTATTAACTTCGTGTGCAGACTACTCCACACAGTCTGTTTCCTGCTGATGTGGGAAATGAAAGATGATTTTACATGAAAATGTTTTTTACAGTTGGGAAAGGGGCAGTAACACATTTCTCAAATAACATTTTAAATGATTAAGCTGAGCAAATTGGGAGATGTATGGTCGCACCCTTCAACCTGAAAAAAAATGCACTTTAAAATACTAACCGTGTAACAGAGGGGTATCGGACCCAAATGCAACACACCACATTCAGGGATCTTTGACCTTTTATTCCAATCTCCGGAAACAGCAGACAGAGTAAAACAGGAACAGAATCAGGATCAGGAACAGGAACAAAAAAGGCTGGAGAGTCTGACATGAAAACAGAAGAAACGGAAGACAATCTGGCAAGGTGTGTCTGGGTGGCAGGAGTCTTTATAGGGACTTGATTAGTGAGCAGAGGCAGGTGAGGAGACAGGTGAAGGGAGTTAGACTGATGAATAGAGGGAGGAGGGTGTGGAGCTGAACCATGATAAACCGCTGGCTGGTTATCAATAACCAATTCTAGCTAACATGAGCAAATTACCCTTATACTAAATTATATCCATTTATCTTTTAGCTAATGTCACGATATAGAACTAAAAGATTGTTGAGAAAGGGTGATCTAGCGTTAATTTGTTAAGTCTACTACTTAGGAAGAAGTGATAGCTACATTTGAAAATGTCGCAGTTTTACATAAAAAAAATAGAAGTAATTGTTGTTAAGGTAACTTTTCTTTTTCCTTTTCTTCTATTTCTCATTTTACTGCCACTAAAAACTTAAAGGAATCTCCCTTGCCATTGTTCAATTTCTCGCGGGCAGAAATACTACTGAAAAATTGATTTACAGTCGATGGGAATTACTTTAGTAAACGGATATTTTCCCATAATCCTTTGCTTTTTACAGTAACATACTGCATAAGCTGTGCACAGTATCTTACTGTACATATCACAGCAAAATACTGTTCACATTACAAAAATCAGGTACAGTGCAGCTAGCCACATGGCCAGTGACAAAGACCTTTATGTACAGTTTATGTTTGGAACCAACGTTTATGGAAAGTTAAAGTTATATCGGGACTTCTTCTCTCAGTCAGGCATGATGTCACACCTCCTGTATAGAATCAAATATACTCATTATAACCAAACTTATCCGAAAAATAAACACTGGAACACAGATTAGTGTGATAAGAAATACCTAAAATGACAAAAACAATCTTTGGGATAATTTTATTGAACGTGCACTTTTTAATGGAAGTGTAATGTAGGCTTTATGAGCTTTAATGCAGCCAGCCACCAGGGAGCGATCCAAATGTTTTGGCTTTACTTTGGCCGAGCTGCCCAAGCTCCCAGGAAGAGGGATTTGAAACCAATTTTACATAGTGTCCAAACAGTGAAATTAAAACTTCTGGGTCCGTCACATGATGCAAAAACATTTTCTTCGTAGACTTACATTGGATAATTTTTGGGGAGGTAAATCGACTTGAATAGCCTTAATTAAATCATTAGGTCCTAAAAGTTGTAAAATGCACTGATAGTTGAATCCAGAGTTATTTTCCTTCATCTGTTTCTGTGAAGAGAGAACGAGTCTGGACCGAGGCCTGGGAGGCGGGGTTAAAGAAAATCCGGGTAATTTCATCAGAATTTTTTACACGAAAGTAAAAGATTTCTTCGGCTTCATGCGCCACTGAGCAACTTTCATAAAAATGAAAGGGGCGGTGCCTCGGTGCGACATATATCGTTATATGTCGTTATATGTCATTATCGTATGTATATATAAACATAGGGGGAGCATTCAGGCAACTGTGGCTCAGTCGTTGAGCGGGTCATCCTTCAATCAGAGGATCGGCAGTTTGATCCCAGGTTCCGCTAGTCTCAGCTACCATGTGACTGTGTCTCCCGTAGGCTGTACCTGTGGTGTATGAATGGGTATGAATGATTAGTGATGATGGGTGAAAAGTGCTTTGAGTAGTTGGAAGTGTAGAAAAGTACTGTACAAGTCCATTTACAGGACCATTCATTCAAGCGTTACCATTCACTCTTTTATAGATAAAGCTAGTTGTTAGGTTTCATGCGGAATGTAATAATGCTAAAATAACAACGCAGGCAATAGAACAATATTAAAACGCCTTTGCACTTTGCTCATAAATCTCAAAAACTAAAAAGATATACATAGTTCAAATAACTTCTGGTGTGTTGCGAAATATTTAGTTCATGTAGATATCTTTTGGATCAATTTGTTTTGTGTTTATTTTGTATTTGACACAATTTCAATACTTCTATCAATTATCATGGTCTATTGACATATACATAACCTTTTAGATTAGGTTCTACACATTTTAGGGATATGGCGTTTGAAGGTACTCCAAGAAATGACATCACAATCAGCAAAAATACCAATGTAGGCCCTGACGGACCATTGGCAAAAGTCAAAGGATTCATTTAAAGCCCAACATGTATATAAAATGTTTGTGTCTGTGTTAATTGAGAGTTTTTTAAAAAAAAACAAGCAAATAATGTTCTTTATTCTGATTAATGAGCACACTCATCCATAGAAATCTCCAGCTGCAGCTCTCTACTTTCCCTGAGGGAACAAACAGCCTCTCATGAACGCTCCTATCACCCAAACGGGAAACTTGGAGTGAGGAGAGTTCAAAGCATGTAATGGGATAACTACTGTGCACATTGATCCTGCCGCAAACAAATTTTAAACCCCAAAATCTTGGATCTCTTTACGTTTAGTGGGTGTGGGCCAATCAGCAGCACTGACCTTCGCTGAGTCCATTTAAATCTGATCGCGGTAACGATGAACCGTCTCAGGAGAACTTGCCGGACATGTTGGACACGTGAGGATTCGTTAGAGGAAAAGATGAGGATGTCGAAGACAAACTGGTGGGTATCATCTGGAGAGCATCAGAGTGCATTCCACCAGAGGAATCCCATTTCCCATGGCTTTGCACAGAGCAATGCTACTGACGGACATTTGCGGTGCAGCATCCTGGTCTTCTCCCTGCTACTTCTTGTGTTTCTATCTGTGGGATGTCTCATTCTGTACTGAATGTTTTGTCTACTCTGCCCCTCGAGGGACTGTTACAGTGCGTCCCTTCGTCTTTGATTTCTCACAGTAGTCATTATTTTCCACAGCTTTGATACCTTCACGGTGATTGTCTTGACTGCAGGGCACACGTGGTGCCCCATTACGTACGACTTGGAAATGTTGTTGTTATTTTGGAGTCGGTATGTTTGTGCTTGTGGTATCAGACCGACCCAGGGAGGTATGAACTGTATCCTGGTCCACCCTTAACCCAATAGCTCTTAGGGGGCAGAGCCTATACAAAATAGAACATTGATTAAGTACTGTAATCTAAGGTTTTACTTAAGGCTCTGCCGCTCCGGTCTTTAACCGGCCTCGAGTAAAACCTGAGATTTACAAAACTGTTGACGGTAAAGGTATTGTGGAGGATGAGTTGCTTAACTTCCTTGCCGTGAAAATTAAGACATTAAGCCAGGACGAGATCGTCCTGTTGGCTCCGAGTGTATAGAGCCCTCGAAAAGAGTTTTGTTTGAACTTTGCCCTACTACACAGCGGTGCGTTTTTCATAAAGGGTCACAGAAAAACATCAACAACATAAAGAGTTGCCTCCGAATAATGAATGAGTGCGGGGAGAACATTCCTAGATTTATTTCACATTACCTAGATGAATTACCGCCGGTGACATTTTCCAACATGGACGTTTCGAGCCTACTTGGGAGAATGGAGAAGCTGTACACTGAGGTCTGCTCATTGAAGCACTCAATACAGCTACAGGCTGATGTAAGCGAAGATTGTCGTGCCATCAGTGTGGAGGTCCATCGCCGACTGTGTGTGCTGGAGCGTCTTGCTGACTGGACTCCGGGCGACAGCACAGGTGCGTCAGTGGAGTTGGATGGAGGCACTGTGTGCGCGAAGGCTGGGACCAGAGGCTCCGACGATGCGGGGACTTGGGCTCCGGAGTGGGGCCAGTGGCGGAGCCATGTGCTCTGGAAGTGGAGAGGGCTGTGACAGCGAAAAGTCCCGGGGGTTTGACATCTTTGTCAAGCTCCCCAAGATGGAGCAATGTTGTGAAAAAGGGCCGACGGCTAACGCATGTTCCAGAGAACTCTGCTGCTCAGTCAGGATCACGTACTGTTGCCCAAGGACAGGTAAAAGAGACCCGGCAACGTTATGCCTGTTGTCAGGACCGGAGCTGTGGTAAGCATCAAGACGGTCAAGACCAAGCTGGTGAGTGTCTTTGCTACCAGGTTCTCACCGGATCTAGACGCTGAAACTTTATCTGTGTACCTTAAAGAAAAACTTGGCCGTGAGGTCAACTGTCAAAAGATTGAGACTGCCCACAGAAGATTTAGCTCATTCAAAGTATCTTCTGAATGTAATGAGGTTGATGAAATGTACATTCCGGAGCTCTGGCCAGAAGGGGCATTTGTCCAGCACTATTACGAGCCGAGCAGGGCGGGTGTCATCGGATCAAACCGTGCACTTGCTGTGGGGGGAATAAGTGCTATGGGCACTCACTTACCTTGTTAGATGTTTATCCGTTTTGTGTCATACAACTATCGTGGGCCAGAGCGCAGGGGATAAAGCTCGGTGGTTGACAACCTTATGGAGAATAGTGACATACCATGTATACAAGAGACATTCGTAGCAAAGCAAGACTTGGAAAAACTAAACTCTCTCAATGATAACTTCCATGGGGTTGGGGAGTCTACAGCTGACCTTGGCATGGGAATAGTCAGAGGGAGGATACCAGGGGGTGTGGCTATTTTATGGAATAAGAAGCTTGACTCATTGATAAATGTGGTCAGGCTCGGTGTTGACTGGTGTATTGCAATACAGTTTACTCACGATGATAAGGAATTCATTATCCTAAATCTCTATACACCCTATGAGTGCAATCACAATGAGGATGAATATCTGAATAGGCTTGCCTCCATTAATTCCTTTATTCAAGATAATACCTCTTCTAATATATGTCATTGGGGATATAAATGCAGATATCTCAGACACTAGCTCATTATTTGCCAATCCCATGGCTCAGTTCTGTAAAGATAATAATTTTATATTGTCAAGCGAAGTGCTTTTGCCTCCAGATAGCTATACATACATCAGTGAGCCTGGCACACTACGTCATGCCTGGACCATTGTATAAGTACAGCTGATGCACATGCTTCATTGGGAAGTATGGCATTCTTTATGGGGCAGCAACAACTGATCATATACCTTTTGTTATGGTGATAAATGTTGAAGATCTCCCGGCACTAACTATCAATGGAATAAGTGTCAACACAGAAAAACTCAACTGGTCAACTCTCACAAAGGAGGACTTCTTAGCCTATTATGCTCGTACAGATACATCTTTAAATAATATTCATCTACCGAGAGATGCAACTATGTGTATTGATGTTAATTGTAAGGATATTGACCATAGGAGAGATCTCTGCTCCATGTATAATGATATAGTGAGTGCTCTGTATGAAGGCAGTAAACTCTACTACAAGCATAAAAATAAGACCCATAACATCAGACCTGGTTCTAACAAGTATGTAGCGGAGTATCGTGCTGAAGCCTGTGAAGCTTTTAAATCATGGGCTCTCGCAGGTAGACCCAGACAAGGGCCTGTGCTTGAGTACAAGAAACTCACTAATGCAAGATATAAGTATGCCATTCGCTTCATTTGTAAAAATGAGCAAGCCATGAGGGCTGACTCCATGGCTAAGAAGCTGACAAGTAATAATGTTGTTGATTTTTAGAAAGAAGTGAGAGTTCTTAACAACTGTAAAACATCTTTGCCATGCACTGTTGATGGAATTTCAGGAACAGACAATATTGCTGAGTTATGGCGACAGCATTATCGTACCTTATTCAACTGTATCCAAACTGATTTGTATAAGGTGGACGAAATTGAGAATAATGTGTCGATGGCAATCATGTCACATAAGGTGTACCAAGCTATAAATAAGCTGTCTGATGGCAAAGCAAGTGGTTTAGACCAGATTACTGCTGAACACCTTAAATATGCTAGTCCGAGCATAGCTCCTCTTCTTGCCGTTTGTTTTACTGACTTCATGATTCATGGCCTGTTACCAGACTCAATGATGTCTGCTCTGTTAGTGCCTGTCATTAAAGACAGAGCTGGTAAAGTATGTAGCCTAGATAATTACAGGCCCATTGCTCTGGCCAGCATACTGTCAAAAGTCCTAGAAAAAATCCTGCTGGACAGATTATATGAGTTTATTAACTCCACAGATAACCACTTTGGCTTTAAAGCCAAACATGGCACTGACTTGTGTTTATATGCCTTAAAGGAAATCGTCAACAAATATAGAGGTCAAAACTCATCAGTTCCTTTGTGTTTCATTGATGCTTCCAAAGCTTTTGATCGTGTTAATCATAGAAAGTTGTTTGTAAAACTGAGTCAAAGAGGTGTCCCCAAATACATAGTGAGAATTCTGGTTTACTGGTATGCCCACCAGACTATGAGAGTAAAATGGGGCCAAAGGGTCTCCGGCCCATTTGGGTTCAGCAATGGTGTTCGAAAAGGGGGAATTTTGTCCCCAGTTCTTTTTAATCTATATATTGATGATCTGTCCAAGCAGTTGAAAGCCTGCAATACTGGGTGCATGATTGGTAATACTCTGATTAACCATATCATGTATGCAGATGATCTTATGATCTTTAGTCCATGTAGTGCTGGTCTCCAGCAGCTCCTTACTGTATGTACTGTCTATGGTGTGGAGCATGATATCAAATACAATGCCAGTAAGAGTGCTATCTTGATCTGTAGAACCAAAAAAGATAAAAGTCTAAAATTCCCTGACATCAAATTGTCTGATAACTAATTTGGTGTCTGTGATAAGGTAAACTATCTTGGTCATGTTATTACAGAACAGATGACTGATGATGATGATATTTATAGGCAATGTCGTAGCATGCATGCGCAAGCAAACATTCTCTCACGCAAGTTTGGTATATGTACAGATGGAGTGAAGATATCTCTGTTTAGAGCATATTGTACACCACTCTACATGTACGCTTGTGGTCTAATTATAAAAAAGCAAGCCTACGGAGACTTCAAGTAGCTTATAATGACGCAATGAGAATATTACTTAAGATACCGAGATGGTGGAGTGCCAGTGAAATGTTTGTGGCTGCAGGAGTCAATACTTTCCAAAGTGTGTTAAGAAATCTTATATGTATAAATTTATTTGCTGGGTTAATGATTCTGAAAATGAAATAATATTGGTTTTATCAAACATAAAATGTAGCACTACACGCTACCAGTCCCAGCTGTGGAGACATTGGTACAGCTGTCTCTTTATAAGGCATTGGTAAGCCTATGTATTTTAATTGTGCTTTTGTATGTTTTTTTTTCTTTTTTCTATGTAATGTTTTGTCTTATCTGGACCCTGTGTCTGAAATAAAAGTTTGATTGATTGATTGTAACTCTAGGTTCTTTGGGTATGAGCGCATCCATCAAAGTTGTAGGCCACACCGACGATTGTCTGGTCTCATCTCAATTTATATGTAAGGTGAGTCCGAGGTGTACAGCTATATGAGGGCTGCGCCCATACTCATAGAATCCGGATTTATGGTTTTTAACTATCGTTATAGCCCGATCTCTCTCTCTCTCTCTGTTTCTGTCTCTCTCAGCTTACCTCTGAAGTTGAAATATACATGACTTTATTTTTGATAAGTTGAACTCAACTGTCATGTTGTGAGGTATACAAGCCCATATAATGATATATACTCTTCAACATGAAGTGTTATATTACCTTCATCTTTGTTTGCTATATTCATATGTCAATGTATGTAACATGCAGTAATTCTGATATGCTTTATGAATATGAGCCCATGCTGCTGAACAACAAAAGAAAAGCAGTGTTGCTGTCGGTAATAGTATTTTGTCTGGTTCTTATGTTGCTGTGTCCTGTGTTCCCTGCAGAGCCTCTGAGGAGAAACTCCGGCAGTGACGATGATTTGGCCTTGGGTGTAGAAGGTAAACAGCCTCCTATTCTGGACTTTTAAGGTGCCATCCTCAGCAGGGAATCTTTAAAGGCACACTCTACAGTTTAGGAAAGCAAGCCAATGATTTATCGATCAGTGTTTATCGTCCAGCACCAACAGGGAGAGAAAGTGGCCAGAATCTCTAGTGTAGGCTTTTTATACTGAGGAGGGTGCAGAGTGATGTTGGAAAAGTTAAGTATTGTGTTTCCCCGGTACAACAGGGTCTAGGGGTCTCTGTTATATAATAGTGTGTAGGATCCACACTACATGTTTGCGTACGTTCAAAGGAGGAAATGAACTTAGGCCAAAAAGTATTTACATTCATAAAATCTTGCATACGCTGCCAGTGAGCTATTTCCTTGTATAAATCCCAAATCAACATGTAACTGTTTGCAGCTGGTTCAGCCTCACATCACGCCCTCTACACGCCCTCTACGCGCCCACATTCAACCATAAACGGTCAATGCAAAGCCCCTGATGAATGTTGATGCATAGAAATGAGCTGCTGGTCAGAGGGTCTTTACGCTGAATCACGGAGACTACTGAGGGGAAGAACACTCGTCAGAGTAATGTTATAACTTTCGGTCCAAGAAGTCCTTTGTCTCGCCGGAACTTTTCTCAGAATATAATAGTAACCATCATGCAGCATCACACAAAATGTCAACAAACATTGATTTGAACCCAAACACGATCTTTCCTAAACAGGTTGTGCACTGCAGGGGCAGGAGAACACACACAAATGAACCAAAACTTTTCATAAAATGGTGTGTGCATGTGAGAAACACAGACTATGGTACTACAGAAAGAGAAAGACTACTTTGTTGTTGACACCATGCCAGTGTCAAAGCGAGTCCTGGTCTGGGAGGGGGAGGCAGAGGCAACTGCCAAAAGCCAAACACCCACTGGAGGAAAAAGAAGAGAGGGAGGGAGAGTGAGAGACACTTTCCTAATATAGCTCAAGGAGCTTTGACACCAGACCTGGACAGGATGTACCGACTTTCAACCAGCAGAAAATGAAGGAGACGTTTGCCTGTGTTCTGTCTTCCTTCCTTCTTAATGTTTCTCTCTCTGCTTGTGTCATGTACATGCCCTGTTTGCTTCCTCATCCAGATAATATGACTTGTCTGTCCTGCAGCATCTGTATATGGTAGCCAGAGAGTGAGGACGGTCCAGGAGTTTCTGCGGTAAGGACGCCTCTCTTCTTCTTCTCATCTCCTGTCAGATGTACAGAGCCTTCAGCCAGTAGTGTCGGGTGAAGCCTGTGCTAACGCAACTGTTAGATATTCATTATTTGAAATGCAATTATACGTGGATATTTTGATACAAGTGTTTGAAAGTAATAATGAGATAACTTCAGTAGTTTAAAGCTTCTGTCAGTTTAAACAAGGTGTAACCGTTTAAAATCTTGAATCAAATTTGAAGACATTTCATTTGAAGGTCAGAATTAATCAAGGGTTGTGTTGCTGTTTGCAGAACAATTGTAGTTGCATTTGAAATGTATTTGTAAGTCATTTTAAACTGCCCTTTGAACAGGCTGAATTTGAAAAGACGGCAGCGTTTCAGAGGCCTGTGAAACTTGTGACCGACCTACTGTCTAACTTGGTTGAAGATTATAAGAATATCAAATCTTGGATCAACAAATCTGCAGTCTCCCTAATCTCAGTTTAATGCTTTATTGGTGGTGGAACAATCCGAAAACACAGAGCTTCAGGGTTTAAGTCATGTTCACCTTCCAACGCAAATAAGCAAGTAGGTATGCCCCCAAAACGTGGTTCTAAACGGGAACCGGTTCTTAATTAGTAAATACTCAAAGTAGTATAAGGTCCAGAGTTAACAGTTCTGCTAGCAGTACTTTAGAAGTTACGGAGTGAGATGTCCTCGTCTCTTTGTCTTTGTGCTTCACTCTGACACACACACACGGCTCAGTAAGTAATGGAGGACACACCAGCAGTTTATCACAACATTTAGCCAAAAAGCAGAACATCAATGTGCAGAAGTGTTCAGTTTTCTACAGTTTGTTGAGCCGTCCGTCCTCGGCCACCGCAGGTTAGTGATGTCATACGGATATATAATATATATATATATATATATATAATAACTGAAAGATAATCACGTAGCTAATTGTTCAGCTGTTTGAATTGCTGTTTAAGGAAGACAAGGAAGACATGGCTGTGTTCTCGCTGGAGAATGTTGGTGTGTAGTTGAGGCTCAGCATCATGTGGAGACGGCTCTCTGTGGGCTCACCGTCTGTCTTGTGTTAGTAGGCAGGTTGAGTGTGCACTGAGGACACTCTGATCCTTATGTTGTGATGGTGACCCAAGTAACGTGTGCATCAAGTTTGGTTGGTCCTGTCTCTACTAAGTGTTTACTACTTCTATTTTAAATACTTGTCTAAATTTTTTTATACGTTATGCAAAATTTCAAACGCTCTGTATTTTGAGATCATGAGAGACTTTGAGAGGCAGATGACCGGAACAACACAACACAAACGCTATGTTTCAGTCCAGTGATTGCTAGAATGAAACACATTAAACGCATCATAAAGATAAACACATATTACTTGACATTTACTTGAAGCAGATAGAGAGCTGCATACAGGCATCACCTCTCATCTGTTACAGAAGCACCTTCATGTTGAAAAGACCTGATAAGCTTATGCAAAATAGGCAGAGTGATTAGAATACCTTTCAATAGCTGTTCCTGTAATGTGTTATAGACGAGCACTTCACTTTTTTTATTCATCTTTCTGATTGTATTTTTTAGAATTAATAAAGTTCTGTGGTTGAAACACTAGAAGGTCACGAGGTACCACTGCAGTGTGTCTTTGGCTGACAGCAGTTAGGTCCTGAACACCTGGACCTGAACACATTTGCCATATTTACAAGGCAAATAAGCCTCCCCCTTCTATGCACAGCCCAGTTTGCATAGGAAGTGAAAGGATCAGAGGGAAGTTATTGCAATGCTTGACAGCTGTACAAAAATATGAATCAGCTAAGAGCAGAGGGATATAAAGGATCAAGGATAACGGGTAACAGAGGGTTCTGATCAACAAAAACCTGGAGCACGATGTGAGTACACAACAGCTGTTATTCACTTTATATTCTGTATGTATTGAAGATCAATCTCATATTAAGTCTCAGTGTTGGAATTTGACCAATTCAACACACAACAAGGAGTTGATGTGTTTGTCCATGTACATGGAGAGAAAAACACAAGTCTGGAGGCTGCAGTTCCACTGACAGTTGATTGTGGACAGTACAAGGTTGCATTAGTTCAACTAGGCTATAATATGTATGGTAATTGATTATCAAATAATAACCCACAAGTCTTTGTGATTAACTTTGTGTTATCTGTTCTCACTGTCAACAAATCCCATGAAAAAACAGAGTGAAATGTCCCTGAAGTATCTGAGCTGGTTGAATCATCTAAATGCTAAAGAAAGAATGCTTCCTTTCTTATCGCCTTGAGCATACCTTTAGCATACCTTGAGCATACCTTGAGCATACCTTTAGCATTTACAGCAACGCACCATTTGGCCGTTCATGAAACAAACAAAATGCCTATATTGTGTAGATTTACACTTATTTTCACAGTCATATACTAATTGGGAGTCATGTTGACAAATACGAGTGGACAGTGACCCATTTAGTTTCACTTTATTTGTATGGGAATAATAATTTATTGTTTTCAAACACAGAACATTTAAGTAAAAAGAAAACAAGAATATCAAATAAAATAAACAGTAAATATAGCAAACTGTCAATAATACAAATTATCATAAACAATATACATTATCAACATAAATAAATAGTAAATAAGGGCGACTGTGGCTTAGTGGTGAGCAGGGTCGTCCTTCAATCAGAGTATCGGCGGTTCGCTCCTCTAGCCCATGTCGAAGTGTCCTTGGCAAGACACTTAACCCCCAATTGCTCCCGTAGCTGTGCCTATGGTGTATGAATGTTAGCTACTCCTGATGGCCAGTTGGCACCTTAGCCCCTCCCATCAGTGTATGAATGGGTGAATGATGTCATGTAGTGTTAAAGCGCTTTGAGTGGTCAGAAGACTAGAAAAGCGCTATACAAGTACAGGTCCATTTACATGTCCAGAAAGGAATATGAAGAAAAACACACATATACCTCTTTTCCATAACTTAAACACAAAAACTTAATATTTATTATATTAACCTTTGTAGTCTGTAGCCCTTTTTAATCTCTATTCCAAGCTTGGTAATTAAGTAATATTTGTCATGTTTGAGATGAGATAATCCCTTTATTAGTCCCACGGCGGGGACATTTGTAGTCTTGCAGCAGCAAAGAGGTCAGTACAACAAGAAGCATGATTTAAATAAACCAAGACAGGTCTATAATAAATTGCAGTGAAATTCTCTCAGCACACTTGTTACCTTTTCCTAAATCCTTATGAACTCTCCTTCACATCTGTTCTTGACCTCATGACGTTTCCCATCAAGGTCAAGGAAACGTGGTTAGGAAAGGACATTAGGTAGTCCAACACCAACAATGGCTTTGTCCGTTTCTGACTGTGGCACCCAGCTCCTAGTCCATGTGTTCCTACTGAAAACATCAATCTTTAAAAACACCTCACAAATATATAGTTTCACTTTTAAATAAATTTCATATTTGTTGATTTGTTGATTACTCCACACTTGGTGTTCTAGTATTTGTGGCAGCAGGACCGTCACAATAAACTACAGTGTGTGTGTGTGTGTGTGTGTGTTCATGGTAATGAAAAACAGTGTAGCTCCTTGATGTGTTCTTACTGGAGCACAGAGGAAGGAGATATATCAGGCCTTGCATATACACATGACTAGTAAGTGGCATCAATTGATTGTTGGTTTGGGTCTGCACTTGGTATTTGTTGATTATAAATAGAGTAAATAGAAAGTCATGTAAATGTCAGTTTATACATTTGAATTAAAGACGCAAGTAACAATAAACTGGCCCCTGCACCTTGTGAACTTCGGCCATTTGACATTGCGATTACCATTAAGACAGCATTTCCTGTGTGGAGTGTGTGCCGCTGGAAATGACGAATTGCAATCTGTACCACAGCCTGTGTCCACTATATGGCTCATTATATGTTGCTGTATATCATGTGTAGACCACATCATGGATATTTCATGGAAATCAGATAATGTTTGTCACATAAGGCCGACTTCCTATTCTTAGTAGGTGGCGCTATGACTAGCTCTATATAGACATGTAGGTGTCTTCAGGCCTGGACTCTTATCCAGCATGTGACATTGGGCACAGATTGGACAAAGTAAAGTGAAGTTACAACAGCTTTCTGTGTAATGGCAAAGCATGCAAATTACACGTCTTGCAGTAGCAACTCTGTTGCATGAAAACACAAAAACCTATGATGTCACATAACCTATGACATCATCATTTGATGTACCAAATAATCATTTGCAATCTAGTGTCAAATTAGTTAGAGGGTTACACCAACCAGATCTAAAACAAATCTAATAAACCCCCTTGGAGGAGTTTGAAAACGTTTACGTAATAAACATGAAAAACGCACCAAATTCAAAATGGCCTACTTCTGGTTGGGCGGAGGTTATGAAAGCCAATGGGAAATATGTCCAAATTCCTGAGAACTATATATGTACCAAATTTGATGAATACCAAAGCAACTATGTCCTAACTAAGGCCTTCCACGCAATGGAGCCCATTATTA
Organism: Ophiodon elongatus; assembly: GCA_016806645.1. Classification (NCBI taxonomy): domain Eukaryota; kingdom Metazoa; phylum Chordata; class Actinopteri; order Perciformes; family Hexagrammidae; genus Ophiodon; species Ophiodon elongatus. The sequence continues at coordinate 11,640 of JACSYO010000623.1, read as the reverse complement.
AACACATATGAACCCAATCTATTCTCACAATGTGTTACATTATTTTTACATAAATGCACAAAATCCAATATGGGTGGACAGGCAACATTTTTAAATGTATTCATAAAGATGAGTGCAATGATCCCACCAAATTTTGTGAATATCGATGGAACTTTATCCCAGCTTTGGCCCCTGCCTAAGACCAGTTCCTCAAAATGTGGAGGGGAAAAATAGAAATGATCTCAAAAGCCATAAGTTTTTGTGGAGAACCATGCTCAGGCCCTAACAATTTGAAAATCGTGTGTGACTGGAATCATAAACTCTTTGCTGTGTATACCAACAGGTGGAGCAGGTCAGGTCCAGCTCTCAGCAGGTTGAGCAGCTTCAGCTCAGCAACTTCAGGTCACTCTAGACCACACAGGTTAGACACTGACACACACACACACACACACACACACACACACACACACACACACACACACACACACACACACACACAAATGTTTAGTAGTGTACAGTAGAGACATATATTCAGTTCTGAGTCAGGCTCCATTTACCCCATGTTGGCAGTGTGATGGACATACTCAACCTGTGGAATGATGACCCGGAGGAGGTTCTCTTGGACCTGGGCTTTGGCTGTGACGAACCTGACCTTTCTGGACGCATACCAGCTCGATTCATCAATCATCAGTCTCAGGCGAGAGGAATAAACCTCCAGGTGTTTCTGGAAGCCCAGAAGAACCGGCTCGACCTGGAGAACCCAGACGTTAGCAGTAAGTCTATGTTTTTGTTGATACACTGACCAACAACTGATCCATGTATTACTATGTTTAATTGTATCATGCCATCTTAATACTGGAGTGATCTCTGATCGGTGATGAGGTCGGCCTCATGACTGGTGTTCCAGTTCACCCAAAGGTGTTGGATGGGGTTAAGTCAGAGCTCTGTGCAGGCTAGCCAAGTTCTTCCACACCAAACAGGGGAAACCATTTAGTTCTGGAGCAACTTTGAGCACGGGGGCCTTATCATGTTGAAAAAGGGAAGGGCCACACACTGTTTCCACAAAGTTGGATGAACAATGTTCTCTGGAAATAAGAGGCCCAAACCAGGAAAAAACAGACCAATTATACACACCAGGTATAAGCACAAATGTCCCAGCACAAACAATTCAATTCAATCAATTTATTTTGTATAGCCCAAAATCACAAATTACAAATTCTCCTCAGAGGGCTTTACAATCTGTACACATACGACATCCTCTGTCCCAGGACCTCTCATCGGTTCAGGAAAAACTCCCCCAAAAAAAACTTTAAGGGGAGAAAAAGGGAAGAAACCTTAAGGAGAGCAACAGAGGTCTACTCTTAAATGTGGTCACTGTGTCTGCCCCCCGGACTGAAAGTGGAAGCTGGTTCCATAGAAGAGGAGCTTGATAACTGAAGGCTCTGGCTCCCATCCTACTTTTTAAGACTCTAGGAACCACAAGTAGCCTCGCATTCAGTGAGCGCAGCTCTCTAGTGGGGTAATATGATACTATAAGCTCTCTAATGGGGTAATATGGTACTATGGTAAATGGATCTGTACTTGTATAGCGCTTTTCTAGTCTTCCGACCACTCAAAGCACTTTAACACTACATGACATCTTTCACCCATTCATGGGAGGAGCTAAGGTGCCACCTGCATATCAGGAGTAGCTAACATTCACACACCGTAGACACAGCTACGGGAGCAATTTGGGGTTAAGTGTCTTGCCCAAGGACACATCGACATGGGCTAGCGGAGCCTGCGATCGAACCACCGATCCTCTGATTGAAGGACGACCCTGATCACCACTAAGCCACAGTATAAGCTCCCTAGTGGGGTAATATGGTACTATGAGCTCTCTAGTGGGGTAATATGGTTCTATAAACTCTCTAGTGGGTATGGTACTATAAGCTCCAACCAAGGCTTTGTAGGTGAGGAGAAAGATTTTAATCTATATTTGTGATTTTACAGGGAGCCAGTGCAGAAAAGCTAATACAGGAGTAATATAATCTCTTTTCTTAGTTTTTGTTAGTACACCAGCTGCAGCATTCTGTATCAACTGGAGAGATTTAAGAGACTTATTAGAGCAGCTTGATAATAAGGAATTGCAGAGTAACAAATACGTTAACTTATTTTTCTGCATTGAGGTTGTTGTGGCTGGATTTCTTCCTTTTATTGCATATTCTGCTCGTTGAAGGCTAACTTCCTTAAAACCTAATTCTGTATAAACTTTACAACTATTTCCTATCTGACTGCTAGTGAGGCGCCACAGGAACTCACTTACGGACCTCAGTATTTGACCACCCACAGACTACCAGAGAGATTGGATCAAAGTTCAATTCACGTAGATTTATTTGCAATGCACAGATTACAAATAACTCGAGTTGCTGTCCGGAAGTACAACCCACGAACATTCAGATTGACATAGTTTTTATAATGACACATTCTGATTCAGGTTCAGCCCCCGGTCCCACCCCTTAACCCCGCCCCCTGCGGCCATTTGTCTCACGCATGCCATTGTACCCAGTTGACGCCACCTCAATACAGAAACTGATTATTTCACTGTCTGCCTCATGTTTATTTTCCCGTGCCATAATATTCCCCTGCTACTAGTCATAATATCTAGTCCTTCCCTACTAGTCATAATATCTAGTCCTTCCCTACTAGTCATAATATCTAGTCCTTCCCTAGCCCTTTGGGTCTGAATCGCTTAAACACCGGCTGGGGGCCAAGGTGCCATCTCTACCGGCCCACGCTAGAATGTGCAAGGCCAGACTTTATCTCCTGCTGGGCCTTGTGTCAGAGAGCCGTTTGCAGGTTTCTCTTACACGCAGTTCCCTGTGTCTCAACTGTGTGCCCTCCCTTACTAAGCTTATCTCCTCAGACTAATTAAACACTGTTCTCTATGTGGGTCGCTTACAGATCTGGTTCATGTATGAAACTTATAATACTATGTCAGTGATTAATTAGATACATAAAACTATGACTATTGTGCTCTTAATAAACCTAATATATGTGTTAATGCGGCTTCATAGTTATCCTAAGCGTGAGACATTTATTAAGCATAAACATAAAATATCTTCCTTCAACACTTTGAGACAGGATGTGCCTGAACCCACCATCTACTAGCCTTCCCACTAGCTTGCCCGACTGGTTAGCTCACGGCCACTGCTCTCCACTGCTCTGCACTGCTCTCACACGGCGGTTACAGCTGATAACAGCGTCCCAACCAACGGCGTCATCGCCGAGGAACACTAAAAACAGCTAGAACCAGTTTCCAACAAGTATCTGGAGAAATGTAGACACCCAAAGGTCTTATAGTCTTTATGTGGTGTATTGAGGAGCGGACGAAGAGGTAGCGTTGGTTCACTTTTTTCGGACATAAATACCTCACAGTCGTTACTGCGCATGTGCTCTACAAAACCCAGAACAGGACCCTGTTTCCTGAGCATTAGTACTCATTACAACCATATAACATTCATGTAGTCAATATACCACACTTTACAACTGGATATTCTCAAGTTTTTATTCATTTACCAGTGATTCAGCAATATACACATGCATGTCAGTACTTTCCTACCACAATGGCTGAGTAATAACTATTCTAACTATTCTAGCAGAGGGGTGGTGCTGTTTGGATTAGGTTGGTTTCGCTGTGCTTATGTTTTTTTGATATTCTGTCAGTGACATTAGGCATTGGAAGGAAATCCAGGTTTTAGAAATATTTGATCTGGTATAAAATCAGTGGGTAATGCTTAAGAGACTGGTGTCAGTGAGTTACTTGTTCCAAGACTATCAACAGATCTGCCTATTGTACTTTTTCCTTATCTTTTGTCTTCTCCTGTCTCCTTCAGATCGTTTTAGACAGCTTGAGGTTCTCCAGCAAGTAACCACAGCGTTCTCCTCCTTGGTGAGATCTCCCTCCTCCTCACCTCTCAGAGCACCTCTGGGGAAAGCCATGTCTCCTGAGGCCTGGGAGAGGAGGAGACGCATGGGCATCCTGTTCAGAAGAGCATCAAAGAAGTCACTCAGCCAAATCCACAATCATAAAACCCAGGACCTAACCACACCAGCTGCCACATCTTCTCCCTGTGATGCACCTGAGTCACTGCAAGCTCCATTCAGCCTTGGAGACAAAAAGGTCCCCTCAAAAAGAGTCAAACCTGGACTTCTGGAGACTGTTAGTCTGAGTCCTATGGTAGAGGAAAAAGGAGCTGGTACAGACCGTCAGCCCCAGCCTAACGTGGCCCCTTTGAAAGCCCAGGAAGGAGCACTCAGACACTGGCCCCTGACAGGCAACACTGTTTTACTCAGGAAGAAGAGCCCAGGGCAGGCCAAGGAATCATTTGAAATTGAAGAGGCAAGTTAAACTGCAGCAGTTCTCAAAGTTCATCAAAGGCAACACAAACACTATTATAGCTTGGTGGTTTGTGTGCATGGCATGAGGCCCATGCACATGTGGGGATTACTCTAGTAGTAATAAAAACAATGAAGCAATGTTTAAGTCTAGCTTTGGAATACTAAACCTCACTCCCTGTAGACTGGAACACTGGTTGTTAACAAAATGTCCAAAACAATCGTTTTATTAAAACACCCTGGTGCACTATGCAAGATTTCTGTCTTGGTTTTAAAATATTTTATCTGTTTACTTTATGACAGAAAAAAATGCGTTATTGCTATACATTTAATCCTGATTTTAGATAAATGTACAAGTTTGATATTTTCTGACCAACCCCATTCATATACATGTGCACATGTGTCTCCAGTGATTTGCCTAATGACTTACATTTTGCAACATATACTGGCCACACTTATTTTTTTAACAAAAGTTTTTATTTGTTTTACCTCCATGACAATAAAGCATCATGTAAGTTATTTTAGTAAGTGGTACGAGAGCTGTAAAGGTCATGTGCTGTTTACTTTGTTGACGTCCTAATACTTTTAACTGTGGTATAAGAACATCACACTACTTCTTGCATTGGAAAACGTTAGGTGCATATTAGTGCAGTTACTAGGTGACAGGGTTGACATGATGAACTAACGACAACCCCCAAATGATGAAAGGCTTGAATGAATCAACACATTTCTGCCTCAACAACACTGAACATTATGTCTTCACTAAGATAGGATTTGTTGCAGAGCATTTGCCATTGTCTTGCATTACATAGTAAAATGCAATGAGCTGGTAACTCAGGTGTGTCTTTTACAATTTTCCCTGCTGTAGTCATATTACTATTAATGTGGTCTTATTGCATATATCATTCCAGATCCACAGTTTTGATGAAAGTGGTGTCACAGGGAGCTACACAGGACGAGACGAACAGTTAGGTGGGTCATTAAGCATATCATTATTATATTACAATACAGTTTTCACATTTTCTCTCTCTCACTCACTTTTTATCATCACTTTAAAACACATGCAAACATTTCAATCTCAAAACCGTGCGAGAATTGAATGAAACTTATACAAAACATGCTTTGAAGAGTTTTTGATATGCAATCAATCAGCAAATAAATATGTAAATTATTTGCATACAGTTTCAACATCATGGGAAAATCTAGCGCGATGCAAAAATGCAAAGTCTTCGAGGCTTTGCATTTTCATATTTTCATATCATTGCTGGTTTTACTGCATGTGCATGTTTTCTGTCTGGGAAAGATGTTAGGGAGGTGAGTTTCAGACATTCAGACATTTTCTATTATGTCAACCTTAATGATGTCATATTTTTCAAAAGCCGTACTAATGTGTGATAGAAGAAGAACTGTCTTCCTTTCTCTCTCCCATGCAGGGGCTACAGTGTAATGTACATTACAAAGTAGGATATTATTGACATTCAGAACCATCTTAAGGCTGGAAAAATACATACTCAAATGTAGCTTTTTAAGACCTTTTGCTTCTAAAGCATTTAAAAACCAATTAGTTGTCTTTGTAAAATCCTCACACGTGTTAATAGTGCTTTTATCAGTGAACTATTTGTGTCACTTCTGAAAAGGTGGGACATGAAACTGACATCCTCTCATATGCCTCTTGGAAAGAAAGAATACAACCTCATTACCAAAAAGACTTGACTGTTGCTTTAAAACTATCACAAAATGGATACTAAGCTATGATTATAATGCACTGGCTCTCCTTCCATTTGTTCTCCCTATCCTCCCTTGTGTGTGAGCAGCGCAGGTTATAATACGGAGCAACAGCTGCCAGTCTGACAGCAGTGGGTTTTTAGAGGAGCCCTTCATCCCCCCTCTTTCTCAGCAGGCCTCACCAGGAGCTGATCTCATCAAGGTCTAACTATTGCACACTCACAAGCCCCCTACATGCAATGCTAAATCACTGTACGCCTTTAAATCACTGGCAGATGTGCTAAGTGGCTAAAATGTGATGTATAACATATACATTAGAACAGTTCATGTAACTGCCTGTATTGTCTGTTTGGTTGCAGGCTCTGTCCGGCCTGTCAGGAGGGAGCACTGAGAGCCAGAGCAGTGAGAGGCCAGCCTTCCCCTCTCCTTCTTCCCCTCATACCCCTCCATCTTCTCTACTCTCCTCATCTCTGACCTCTTCTGCTGTTAACAATGATCTCCTTGTCTCACCCAGTCCTTCAATAAAGCCTTCATTAGTCTTTAGCCCTTCCCCATCTCCTGTCTCGTTGTGTCTCCCAAAATCTGATCGGCAAAATTCAGAGACGGAGACACCACCAGATCAGGATCAGTCTTCACCTGCTTCACGCTCTGCATTGGTATGTGACTACCTTCTTCCTTGCTCTTCCTCAACCGAGTTACAGAACGTAACTCACTCTCAAGAACTCACTCTCCCTTCTTCTTCTGTCGTTACCTGTCTCTCCCCTACATCTTTCTCAATGCAACCAGAGGAGATTAAAACTGAGGATAAGGATGCTCCTTGCCCCCAACTCTCTGCTCTAATCCATGACCCTGAAGGCACAGCATGCTCTACCTGTTCAAGAGTCCCTCCTCCTGCCTCATCTTCTTTTCCTTCTCCAAATTTGGATTGTCTGTTTTTTCTGTCAATTGCTATGTCTTCTACACAGTCTGACTCCTCCTCTGGGAGTTCAGGGAATTCTCAGTCAGAACAGACTGAAGTGGCTTTGCATGGAAACTCCCTCTCTGCTTCTTGTGGCTTATCATCTCTGCATTCCTTATCCCCATCTGCCCCTCCTGATTTTCATTGTCCAGCTTCTTTAGCCTCTCCCCCACTAAAAGAGTCCCTCTCACAGAGTCCAGAAAACAATCACAAAGATTCCTTTTACCCAGACTCAAATAGAATAGGCCTATCTGATCCACACAAGGATGAGGAAGAAACACCCTCCTCTCTCTCCTTTCAGTTGGACAAGAACAATGCCTCAGCTCCATCCTCTCTCACTCCGATCTCCTCTGAGTTTGAAGAGCGTTGTCCCACACTGCCCTGCCTTCCTCCTAACCCTTCCTTTCCAGTTTGTCAGTCTGCCTTGCCATCACAATCACATGATTCAGAGGGTCTGCTAGATCCAGCTGTTGGAGGAATTTCTGACCTGTCAGAGCAGTCCATCTGCCAACATGATGATACCACAGACACTGCTCCAACCTCTCCTGTCCAAGATATTATTCATGTTGAGATGAATCACCCCTCCTTGAACTTTGAGGATACCAATCAGAGGAATGGAAAGGGAGCCGTAGAGGGTGAGAGACATACTGACACTGTGCAGACTCAAGAAACTGTTGTTTACATCTCAGATACAGAGAGTTCTGCAGGCCTGTCAGAAGGTTGTAGATTAGTCTCTGAGGAAGTATGTAATCAAACAGAAATAGATCCGCAGCTCCTGTCCTGTAGTCTGCATGACGAGCTTTCAACTGGAACTCAACCGGAACAGTGTCAAAAGGAAGTTAATGGCTCAGAAACTGAATCACTCAGAAGTTCTTTAGTTTTACATGATGATGTGCCAGAGGCACACAGTAGAACTGAAGTGGAACTAAAATATCTTATCAAGATTGGGAGCTTAGATCGGGTATTCCAAACCTCAGTGGATGGCTCGGAAGGTGAAACTGGAGATATGGATGCTTTTTTTCAGCAGCTTGATACTGAAGGGCGAGCCTATTGGGCAGAACCTGTCCAGGTATCCAATCCAAGCCCTGTGCTTGAAGAGTCAGTCAGCGTTGAAACCTCAGACGGATCTAATGGGAATTCTCATTTGCCTAGAGGCCCAGCTGTTCTATCCACAGGCAGAGCTATGCTTTTGTTTCTGTCATCCTCAACAACAATGGACACTGACCAGATGTCAAGAAATACAACTGCCTCCTCAGATACACCCTCCTCCTTGACCCTAGCTCCATTCCCACTCCCCTCCGCAACCCCAGATCTCAAGACATCTAGCCGCTCTGTTTCTGTCCAGATGTCTTCATCTCCATCTTCTCATATCGTCCACAGGAAGGATGTTCCCTATATAACTGACTCAAAATGCACCCTTCTGCCTAGTGTTCTCCCTTTAGACACGTCCACGCCTTTCCGTGCTGTTCAGTCATGGACAGACCTGCAGATTCAACGAAACCCTCTCACCAAGAAGTTATCACATGGGGCTCTTCATACTGCCTCAAAGGATGTAACATTATCCACTAGTGCCACAGAAACAATACAAGGACCTACACTGAACTTCTCTTCGTCTCCATCTATCCCTCTGCTGTCTAATGACTGGCAGTCACATGACTGTCTCCCTAAGATGACTAAACAGCACCGCACAATTTCGGTCTCTGTGGATAAGGGGCTGTGGTCTGGTGAGGAGGAAGAGGTTGATGGTAATGGAAATGAAGAGGAGGGGAAGCTTTGGAAGGAGAATCAGACAGCCACCATGGCATGCTGCTGCTCCTGTGACCATCAGTGTTCCTGCCTCACTCAGAGGAGATACAACAGTCCTGTGAGTAATACCACACTCTCCATGGTGTGTCCTTATTTTACTTTATGTATTCAGTCAAACACATTGATAGCTGCCCACTGTCATGTTACGGTTCAGTCATGGGTCTGTCAGGTTTTTCGAGTCCGCTAGAAGCGTTTTAGAAATGGAGACACATTCATAATATATTCAAAGTTGGTTTGCTGTCATCAGTCAGGGTAATGAAACACACTTCAAGAAAATCCCTTGCAATTGTCACTAAATATGTATTTTAAAGCTTACTATTTGCACCAGTATTCACTATTCAAACTGTAAAACACTTATTTAGAAATACAGAAACTATTGTCATATTTGCTCTTCTATTGGCATTGAAAACCTATTGTTTCTGGTAAGGTGTTCTTCCATGGGTGATGCTGTTGCAAATTGTTAGCAATGAAAATGTTGTGTAGTTCCCACAACTTACCCAGTACAATCTGAAAAACATAATAGTTTCACTCGGTTAGAAATAGGGACGCTATGACTGAATTGTGATAAACCTGCTGTCTATTTAGTGAAAAGTTAGTAACAAACACATGTATGACATGACGTGTTGAGAGAAAGAGGCGAGTGTGCTGTGTAGATTCGGCGGCACGGCATACATTAGTTGTGTGATTGTGTAGTTGTGTGAGTGACCTTCTTGTGTCTAAAGCCTATTTGTATATTACTTATTGAGTCTGTAACCCCCTGATTTTGACCGGGTATTTCAGAAAATGGCTCGTGTTTTACAGCATTTATTCATGTTTGCAGCCCAGTTGGATGTGGCAACAAATGCTTTGTGGCTGTACTCAGATATCAATTTTTTTTTTCTTCAAACCTTATCTCTGGTCACTCTTTTTAAAAGTCAATATAGCCGATCGTTCAGCACAGCTGCTGTCAGATATAGATATGATCAGCAGCCGGCAATGACTGCTGGGTAACAGGTTGTCCAGACCAAATTTATTTCTTCGTCGGTAATGTATGGCAGTGACTTAATAATACAAAAGAATTATTGTAAAAGACTACTGTTATTAGTTAGTTGTATTGTATAATTGTATGTACAAAATATTGTATATTTACCCAATATTTAATGTAATGAAAATATATACCACCAACGAAATTTTTTTTATTTACTTTGAAATAAATGTCAAAATAGTGTTTTAAAACTGGTAATCACAGTGGTAAATAAAACAATATACTGTTTATTTTAGATCATGTCACGTGCAATTTGAGTTTTAAAACTCTTGTATATTCAAGAGATCTTTTTTGCCGAACTATAACAAATGAGTTTTACCTTCAAGAAAATATCCCAACACTATTATTAAATGAAAAATGATAATAATTACAACACTATACTGTTCATTTTAGATTGTTTCAAGTATAAATTAATGTTTTACATAATTTCACATAACACCATGTGCATTTAATGGATATATATTATAGAGCTTCCCCTGCTAGAATATGAGCTATACTGGTGTAACTCTGTTATGTTGTTCATTCTGTACACATGACATCTATTGTACTTCTGTCCATCCTGGGAGAGGGATCCTCCTGTGTCTCTCCTGAAGGTTTCTTCCCTTTTTCTCCCCGTTAAAGTTTTTTTTGGGGAGTTTTTCCTGAACCGATGAGAGGTCCCGGGACAGAGGATGTCGTATGTGTGTAGATTGTAAAGCCCTCTGAGGATAATTTGTGATTTTGGGCTATACAAAATAAATTTAATTGAACGTGTAACGGTTGTATGTATTTTTTTACAGACTTTTATTACAAAATATATATTGACTTGGATTTGGATTTACCTTCAAACACTTTTGTAACACAGATAATTAGGTTCATAATCACTAAAACCTATTGTCAATGGAAGACCATGTCAAGGTCTCAAATGAAATGTGATTGAAAAAACACCATTTGTGTTTAAATGGGTATTAATTGCCAGCTTTTTAACAAGCAAGTCACACTTACTGAATGTGCTCAACATTTATTTAATTCTGTTGACCAAAAGACAGAAACAGAAACTATTGATTGATGAAATTGAAGATTGATCCTGTGTCTAATCACCTATACCTCCCCAGTGTATTTAAAACCTGTGTTCCCCATCTCTGTGCCAGTTGGTCTTTGTCCTCTGTTTCTAACGGTCCAGTGAATTCATCGTGTCATGTTCCTGGTTTTTGATGTCGCTGCCTTTGTTTGCCTGAAGGATGTATTGCAACGACCCTGCTTTGTTAACCCTTACATACTGTTCGGGTCACATTTGACAATACCCTAAACGTCATTCTTTTAGCCTGAAATTTGATGACTTTTCCTAAAGTGACCCAAAATACACAAAAATAAAAATATATTAGAATGTTATACTTTTGTACAGGTGCTACAAATGTTCGTACACTGAGGCTGTTTCGGGTCAAATTTGACCCGTATCTATTGAGATAACCCTAAACCAGCTATATACTGATTATGTTCATGCACACAAATACAAACTGCAATATCTTTGTCCACGGGATCAGTAATCTAAGCTTGTGTCCATACATCCATACCTTTTTGTTGTGAAGTGACCTAGAGGCAGATCCAAATCCTAAACATACTTTAAACGTGTTCTACCCTAACCTATTTTTGAGGCCTCCGCACGAAAAAACCATGGCCATACTAAAATGAGTACAACTATGCAACCACAAGGTCTATTTGAATAATCTTGATGTTATTATAAAGGTAATAACTGAGATTTGTAAATAATGTCTAAATAGCTATAGAGATA
>JACSYO010000622.1:7500-67347 GCA_016806645.1 Ophiodon elongatus | reverse complement strand
TGTACGTATGCAGTGTGTGTGTGTGTGTGTGTGTACGTATGCAGTGTGTGTGTGTGTACGTATTCAGTGTGTGTGTACGTATGCAGTGTGTGTACGTATTCAGTGTGTGTATGTGTACTTATGCAGTGTGTGTACGTATGCAGTGTGTGTGTACGTATGCAGTGTGTGTATGTGTACATATGCAGTGTGTGTATACGTATGCAGTGTGTGTGTACGTATGCAGTGTGTGTATGTGTACATATGCAGTGTGTGTATACGTATGCAGTGTGTGTGTACGTATGCAGTGTGTGTGTGTACGTATGCAGTGTGTGTGTGTGTGTGTGTGTACGTATGCAGTGTGTATGTGTACGTATGCAGTGTGTGTGTGTGTGTGTGTGTGTACGTATGCAGTGTGTGTGTGTGTGTGTGTGTGTGTGTACGTATGCAGTGTGTGTGTGTGTGTACGTATGCAGTGTGTGTGTGTGTACGTATGCAGTGTGTGTGTGTGTTGTACGTATGCAGTGTGTGTGTGTGTGTGTACGTATGCAGTGTGTGTGTGTGTACGTATGCAGTGTGTGTATGTGTACATATGCAGTGTGTGTGTGTGTACGTATGCAGTGTGTGTGTATGTGTACGTATGCAGTGTGTGTATGTGTACATATGCATTGTGTGTGTGTGTGTGTACGTATGCAGTGTGTGTACGTATGCAGTGTGTGTGTGTGTGTACGTATGCAGTGTGTGTATGTGTACGTATGCAGTGTGTGTGTGTGTGTACGTATGCAGTGTGTGTGTGTACGTATGCAGTGTGTGTGTGTATGTATGCAGTGTGTATGTGTGTGTGTGTGTGTGTATGTGTGTGTACGTATGCAGTGTGTGTATGTGTACGTATGCATTGTGTGTGTGTGTGTGTGTACGTATGCAGTGTGTGTGTGTGTGTCTGTACATATGCAGTGTGTGTGTGTGTGTGTATGCATATGCAGTGTGTGTGTGTGTGTGTGTGTACGTATGCAGTGTGTGTGTGTACATATGCAGTGTGTACGTATGCAGCGTGTGTGTATGTATGCATGCAGTGTGTGTGTGTGTATGTATGCATGCAGTGTGTGTGTGTACGTATGCAGTGTGTGTGTGTGTACGTATGCAGTGTGTGTGTGTGTGTACGTATGCAGTGTGTGTGTGTGTGTGTACGTATGCAGTGTGTGTGTGTGTGTGTGTACGTATGCAGTGTGTGTGTACGTATGCAGTGTGTACGTATGCAGTGTGTGTGTGTGTACGTATGCAGTGTGTACGTATGCAGTGTGTGTGTGTACGTATGCAGTGTGTACGTATGCAGTGTGTGTGTGTAAGTATGCAGTGTGTGTGTAAGTATGCAGTGTGTATGTGTACGTATGCAGTGTGTGTGTAAGTATGCAGTGTGTATGTGTACGTATGCAGTGTGTGTGTATGCAGTGTGTATGTGTCGTATGCAGTGTTGTGTACGTATGCAGTGTGTGTGTACGTATGCAGTGTTGTGTGTACGTATGCAGTGTGTGTGTGTGTGCGTATGCATTGTGTGTACGTATGCAGTGTGTGTGTGTGTGTGTGTGTACGTATGCAGTGTGTGTACGTATGCTGTGTGTGTGTGTACGTATGCAGTGTGTGTGTGTGTGTACGTAAGCAGTGTGTGTGTGTGTGTACGTATGCAGTGTGTGTGTGTGTACGTATGCATTGTGTGTGTGTGTACGTATGCAGTGTGTGTATGTATGCAGTGTGTGTGTGTGTACGTATGCAGTGTGTGTACGTATGCATTGTGTGTGTGTGTGTACGTATGCAGTGTGTGTATGTATGCAGTGTGTGTGTGTGTACGTATGCAGTTTGTGTACGTATTCAGTGTGTGTGTACGTATGCAGTGTGTGTATGTGTACGTATGCAGTGTGTGTATGTGTACGTATGCAGTGTGTGTGTGTGTACGTATGCAGTGTGTGTGTACGTATGCAGTGTGTGTGTGTGTACGTATGCAGTGTGTGTATGTGTACGTATGCAGTGTGTGTGTGTGTACGTATGCAGTGTGTGTATGTGTACGTATGCAGTGTGTGTTGTGTACATATGCAGTGTGTGTGTACGTATGCAGTGTGTGTGTACGTATGCAGTGTGTGTGTGTGTACGTATGCATTGTGTGTGTGTGTACGTATGTAGTGTGTGTACGTATGCAGTGTGTGTGTGTGTACGTATGCAGTGTGTGTACGTATGCAGTGTGTGTGTGTGTACGTATGCAGTGTGTGTATGTATGCAGTGTGTGTGTGTGTGTACGTATGCAGTGTGTGTGTGTACGTATGCGTGTGTGTGTACGTATGCAGTGTGTGTGTGTGTGTGTGTGTGTGTGTGTGTGTACGTATGCAGTGTGTGTTGTGCGTATGCATTGTGTGTGTGTACGTATGCAGTGTGTGTGTGTGTCTGGTATGCGTGTGTGTGTGTGTGTGTACGTATGCAGTGTGTGTGTGTGTACGTATGCATGTGTGTGTATGCATGCACAGTGTGTGTGTATGTATGCAGTGTGTACGTATGCAGTGTTGTGTGTGTACGTATGCAGTTGTGTGTGTGTGTGTGTGTACGTATGCTGTGTGTATGTGTACGTATGCAGTGTGTGTGTACGTATGCAGTGTGTGTGTACGTATGCAGTGTGTGTGTACATATGCAGTGTGTGTGTGTGTGTACGTATGCAGTGTGTGTGTGTGTGCGTATGCAGTGTGTGTGTGTGTACGTATGCAGTGTGTGTGTGTGTACATATGCAGTGTGTGTGTACGTATGCAGTGTACGTATGCAGTGTGTGTGTGTGTGTACATATGCAGTGTGTGTGTACGTATGCAGTGTGTGTGTGTGTACGTATGCAGTGTGTGTGTACGTATGCAGTGTGTGTGTACGTATGCAGTGTGTGTATGTGTACGTATGCAGTGTGTGTATGTGTACGTATGCAGTGTGTGTATGTGTACATATGCATTGTGTGTGTGTGTACGTATGCAGTGTGTGTACGTATGCAGTGTGTGTGTGTGTGTGTGTACGTATGCAGTGTGTGTATGTGTATGTATGCAGTGTGTGTGTGTACGTATGCAGTGTGTGTATGTGTACGTATGCATTGTGTGTGTGTGTGAGTACGTATGCAGTGTGTGTGTGTGTGTGTGTACGTATGCAGTGTGTGTGTGTATGTATGCAGTGTGTGTGTGTACGTATGCAGTGTGTGTATGTGTACGTATGCATTGTGTGTGTGTGTGTGTACGTATGCAGTGTGTGTGTGTGTGTGTGTGTGTGTACGTATGCAGTGTGTGTGTGTACATATGCAGTGTGTACGTATGCAGTGTGTGTGTATGTATGCATGCAGTGTGTGTGTGTACGTATGCAGTGTGTGTGTGTGTGTGTGTACGTATGCAGTGTGTATGTGTACGTATGCAGTGTGTGTGTGTGTGTGTGTACGTATGCAGTGTGTGTGTGTGTGTGTGTGTGTGTGTGTACGTATGCAGTGTGTGTGTGTGTGTACGTATGCAGTGTGTGTGTGTGTACGTATGCAGTGTGTGTATGTGTACATATGCAGTGTGTGTGTGTGTACGTATGCAGTGTGTGTGTATGTGTACGTATGCAGTGTGTGTATGTGTACATATGCATTGTGTGTGTGTGTGTACGTATGCAGTGTGTGTATGTGTACGTATGCAGTGTGTGTGTGTGTGTACGTAAGCAGTGTGTGTGTGTACGTATGCAGTGTGTGTGTGTATGTATGCAGTGTGTGTGTGTGTGTGTATGTGTGTACGTATGCAGTGTGCGTGTGTGTGTGTATGTGTGTGTATGTATGCAGTGTGTGTGTACGTATGTAGTGTGTGTGTGTGTGTACGTATGCAGTGTGTGTGTGTTTGTACGTATGCAGTGTGTGTGTGTGTACGTATGCAGTGTGTGTGTGTGTACGTATGCAGTGTGTATGTATGCAGTGTGTATGTGTACGTATGCAGTGTGTGTGTATATATGCAGTGTGTGTGTGTGTGTACGTATGCATTGTGTGTGTGTACGTATGCAGTGTGTGTACGTATGCAGTGTGTGTGTGTGTGTGTGTGTTGTGTACGTATGCAGTGTGTGTGTGTGTACGTATTCAGTGTGTGTGTACGTATGCAGTGTGTGTACGTATTCAGTGTGTGTATGTGTACGTATGCAGTGTGTGTACGTATGCAGTGTGTGTGTACGTATGCAGTGTGTGTATGTGTACATATGCAGTGTGTGTATACGTATGCAGTGTGTGTGTACGTATGCAGTGTGTATGTGTACGTATGCAGTGTGTGTGTGTGTACGTATGCAGTGTGTGTGTGTGTACGTATGCAGTGTGTGTATGTGTACGTATGCAGTGTGTATATGTATACGTATGCAGTGTGTGTGTGTGTATGTGTGTGTACGTATGCAGTGTGTGTATGTGTACGTATGCATTGTGTGTGTGTGTGTGTGTACGTATGCAGTGTGTGTGTGTACATATGCAGTGTGTACGTATGCAGCGTGTGTGTATGTATGCATGCAGTGTGTGTGTGTATGTATGCATGCAGTGTGTGTGTGTACGTATGCAGTGTGTGTGTGTGTGTACGTATGCAGTGTGTGTGTGTGTGTGTACGTATGCAGTGTGTGTGTGTGTGTGTGTACGTATGCAGTGTGTGTGTGTGTGTGTGTACGTATGCAGTGTGTGTGTGTGTACGTATGCAGTGTGTACGTATGCAGTGTGTGTGTGTGTGTACGTATGCAGTGTGTGTGTATGCAGTGTGTGTGTGTAAGTATGCAGTGTGTACGTATGCAGTGTGTACGTATGCAGTGTGTGTGTGTACGTATGCAGTGTGTATGTATGCAGTGTGTATGTGTACATATGCAGTGTGTGTGTGTGTGTACGTATGCAGTGTTATATGCGTGTGTGTGTGTTGTGCAGTGTGTATATGTGTGTATGTGTGTGTATACGTTATGCAGTGTGTGTGTGTGTGTGTGTGTGTGTGTCGTATGCAGTTGTGTGTACGTGTAGTGTGTGTGTGTGTGTGCTGCAGTGTGTGTGTGTCGTATGCAGTGTGTGTGTACGTATGCAGTGGCTGTGTGTGTACGTATGCAGTGTGTGTGTGTGTACGTATGCAGTGTGTATATGACTGTGTATGCATGTACGTATTGTGTGTATGTATGCAGTGTGTGTGTGTGTACGTATGCAGTGTGTGTGTGTACGTATGCAGTGTGTGTGTGTGTGTGTGTGTAGTATCGTTTGTGTGTTGTATATTTGGTATGTGTACGTATGCAGTGTGTGTACGTATGCAGTGTGTGTGTACGTATGCAGTGTGTATGTGTACGTATGCATTGTGTGTGTGTGTACGTATGCAGTGTGTGTGTGTACGTATGCAGTGTGTGTGTGTGTACGTATGCAGTGTGTGTGTGTTTACGTATGCAGTGTGTGTATGTGTACGTATGCAGTGTGTGTATGTATACGTATGCAGTGTGTGTGTGTGTGTACGTATGCAGTGTGTGTGTGTGTACGTATGCATTGTGTGTGTGTGTCTGTGTGTGTGTGTGTACGTATGCAGTGTGTGTGTGTACATATGCAGCGTGTGTGTATGTATGCATGCAGTGTGTGTGTGTGTATGTATGCATGCAGTGTGTGTGTGTACGTATGCAGTGTGTGTGTGTGTACGTATGCAGTGTGTGTGTGTGTGTGTACGTATGCAGTGTGTGTGTGTACGTATGCAGTGTGTGTGTGTACGTATGCAGTGTGTACGTATGCAGTGTGTGTGTGTGTACGTATGCAGTGTGTATGTATGCAGTGTGTGTGTGTAATTATGCAGTGTGTACGTATGCAGTGTGTGTGTGTACGTATGCAGTGTGTATGTATGCAGTGTGTATGTGTACGTATGCAGTGTGTGTGTACGTATGCAGTGTGTGTATGTGTACATATGCAGTGTGTGTATGTGTACGTATGCAGTGTGTGTTTGTGTACGTATGCAGTGTGTGTGTGTGTACATATGCAGTGTGTGTGTACGTATGCAGTGTACGTATGCAGTGTGTGTGTGTGTGTACGTATGCAGTGTGTGTTTGTATGTGTACGTATGCAGTGTGTGTATGTGTACGTATGCAGTGTGTGTGTACGTATGCAGTGTGTGTACGTATGCAGTGTGTGTGTGTGTGTGTACGTATGCAGTGTGTGTGTGTGTACGTATGCAGTGTGTGTGTGTGTACTTATGCAGTGTGTGTGTGTGTACGTATGCAGTGTGTGTGTGTGTACATATGCAGTGTGTGTGTACGTATGCAGTGTACGTATGCAGTGTGTGTGTGTGTGTGTACGTATGCAGTGTGTGTGTACGTATGCAGTGTGTGTGTGTGTACGTATGCAGTGTGTGTGTACGTATGCAGTGTGTGTATGTGTACGTATGCAGTGTGTGTATGTGTACATATGCATTGTGTGTTTGTACGTATGCAGTGTGTGTACGTATGCAGTGTGTGTGTGTGTACGTATGCAGTGTGTGTGTGTGTACGTATGCAGTGTGTGTGTGTGTGTGTGTGTGTACGTATGCAGTGTGTGTGTGTGTACGTATGCAGTGTGTGTGTGTACGTATGTAGTGTGTGTGTGTGTACGTATGCAGTGTGTGTGTGTGTGTGTGTACGTATGTGTGTGTGTGTGTGTGTGTACGTATGCAGTGTGTGTGTGTGTGTACGTATGCAGTGTGTGTGTGTGTGTATGCAGTGTGTGTGTGTGTGTCGTATTCAGTGTGTGTGTGTGTGTACGTATGCAGTGTATGTGTGCGTATGCAGTGTGTGTGTGTGTGTACGTATGCAGTGTGTGTGCGTATGCATTGTGTGTGTGTGCGTATGCGGTGTGTTTACGTATGCGTATGTGTCGTATGCAGTGTTGTGTATGTGTCGCATGCAGTGTGTGTATGCGTATGCAGTGTGTATGCGTATGCAGTGTTGTATGTATGCAGTGTTGTGTGTGTGTACGTATGCAGTGTGTGTGTGTGCGTATGCAGTGTTGTGTGTGTGTACGTATGCAGTGTGTGTGTACGTATGCGTGTGTGTGTGTGTGTACGTATGCAGTGTATGTGTGTACGTATGCAGTGTGTGTGTGTGTGTGTGTACGTATGCAGTGTGTGTGTGTACGTATGCATTGTGTGTGTGTGTGTGTACGTATGCAGTGTGTGTATGTGTACGTATGCAGTGTGTGTATGTGTACGCATGCAGTGTGTGTATGTGTACGCATGCAGTGTGTGTATGTGTACGTATGCAGTGTGTGTATGTGTACGTATGCAGTGTGTGTACGTATGCAGTGTGTGTACGTATGCAGTGTGTGTGTGTGTGTACGTATGCAGTGTGTGTGTGTGTGTACGTATGCAGTGTGTGTGTGTGTGTACGTATGCAGTGTGTGTATGTGTACGTATGCAGTGTGTATATGTGTACGTATGCAGTGTGTGTATGTGTACGTATGCAGTGTGTGTATGTGTACGTATGCAGTGTGTGTATGTGTACGTATGCAGTGTTGTATTGCGTATGCAGGAGTGTATGTGTACGTATGCAGTGTTTTGTATGTATGCATTATGCAGTGTGTGTGTGTGTGTGTGTGTGTGTACGTATGCAGTGTGTGTGTGTGTGTGTCTGT
Source organism: Ophiodon elongatus (assembly GCA_016806645.1). Classification (NCBI taxonomy): domain Eukaryota; kingdom Metazoa; phylum Chordata; class Actinopteri; order Perciformes; family Hexagrammidae; genus Ophiodon; species Ophiodon elongatus. The sequence continues at coordinate 59,750 of JACSYO010000622.1, read as the reverse complement.
ACATATGCAGTGTTTGTGTGTGTGTGTGTGTGTGTGTGTATGTATGCAGTGTGTGTGTGTACGTATGCAGTGTGTGTGTGTGTACGTATGCAGTGTGTGTGTGTGTACGTATGCAGTTTGTGTGTGTGTGTGTGTGTACGTATGTAGTGTGTGTGTACGTATGCAGTGTGTGTGTGTGTACGTATGCAGTGTGTGTGTGTACGTATGCAGTTTGTGTACGTATTCAGTGTGTGTGTACGTATGCAGTGTGTGTATGTGTACGTATGCAGTGTGTGTATGTGTACGTATGCAGTGTGTGTATGTGTACGTATGCAGTGTGTGTTGTGTACGTATGCAGTGTGTGTAGTTGCAGTGTGTGTGTGTGTGTGTATGTGTACGTATGCAGTGTGTGTATGTGTACATATGCAGTGTGTGTGTACATATGCAGTGTGTGTGTACGTATGCAGTGTGTGTGTACGTATGCAGTGTGTGTGTGTGTACGTATGCATTGTGTGTGTGTGTACGTATGCAGTGTGTGTATGTATGCAGTGTGTGTGTGTGTACGTATGCAGTGTGTGTACGTATGCATTGTGTGTGTGTGTGTACGTATGCAGTGTGTGTATGTATGCAGTGTGTGTATGTGTACGTATGCAGTGTGTGTATGTGTACGTATGCAGTGTGTGTACGTATGCATTGTGTGTGTGTGTACGTATGCAGTGTGTGTATGTATGCAGTGTGTGTATGTGTACGTATGCAGTGTGTGTATGTGTACGTATGCAGTGTGTGTATGTGTACGTATGCAGTGTGTGTATGTGTACGTATGCAGGGTGTGTGTACGTATGCAGTGTGTGTGTATGTATGCAATGTGTATGTGTACGTATGCAGTGTGTATGTGTACGTATGCAGTGTGTGTGTGTGTGTGTGTGTGTGTGTACGTATGCAGTGTGTGTGTGTGTGTCTGTACATATGCAGTGTGTGTGTGTGTGTGTGTGTACGTATGCAGTGTGTGTGTGTACGTATGCAGTGTGTGTGTGTGTGTACGTATGCAGTGTGTGTGTGTGTGTGTACGTATGCAGTTTGTGTGTGTGTGTGTGTACATATGTAGTGTGTGTGTGTGTGTACGTATGCAGTTTGTGTGTGTGTGTGTACATATGTAGTGTGTGTGTGTACGTATGCAGTGTGTGTACGTATTCAGTGTGTGTGTACGTATGCAGTGTGTGTACGTATTCAGTGTGTGTGTACGTATGCAGTGTGTGTACGTATGCTGTGTGTGTGTGTACGTATGCAGTGTGTGTGTGTGTGTACGTAAGCAGTGTGTGTGTGTGTGTACGTATGCAGTGTGTGTGTGTGTACGTATGCATTGTGTGTGTGTGTACGTATGCAGTGTGTGTATGTATGCAGTGTGTGTGTGTGTACGTATGCAGTGTGTGTGTGTGTACGTATGCAGTGTGTGTATGTATGCAGTGTGTGTGTGTGTACGTATGCAGTGTGTGTGTGTGTACGTATGCAGTGTGTGTGTGTGTACGTATGCAGTGTGTATGTGTACGTATGCAGTGTGTGTATGTGTACGTATGCAGTGTGTATGTGTGTATGTGTGTGTGTGTGTGTGTGTGTGTGTACGTATGCAGTGTGTGTGTGTGTGTCTGTACATATGCAGTGTGTGTGTGTGTACGTATGCAGTGTGTGTGTGTGTACGTATGCAGTGTGTGTGTGTGTGTACGTATGCAGTGTGTGTGTGTGTACGTATATAGTGTGTGTATTGCGTTGCGTGTATTATGATGCGTGTATTGCGATGTGTGTATTCTGGTGTATCGTCACATGTTCTTGTTATTTTCTTCTCTGTTTAAATCTCGTTGTTTCTTTTGACCAGATTTAAATGAACCCCGTAGAAGTTGGAGTGTCACTTCTGATGCAGTAACGCCTCGTTCCCTCGCGGTGGCGCTGTGGTAACGCTTCGTTCCCTCGCGGTGGCGCTGTGGTAACGCTTCGTTCCCTCGCGGTGGCGCTGAGGTAACGCCTCGTTCCCTCGCGGTGTTGCTGTGGTAACGCCTCGTTCCCTCGCGGTGGCGCTGTGGTAACGCCTCGTTCCCTCGCGGTGTTGCTGTGGTAACGCCTCGTTCCCTCGCGGTGGCGCTGAGGTAACGCCTCGTTCCCTCGCGGTGGAGCTGAGGTAACGCCTCGTTCCCTCGCGGTGGAGCTGAGGTAACGCCTCGTTCCCTCGCGGTGTTGCTGTGGTAACGCCTCGTTCCCTCGCGGTGGAGCTGTGGTCCTTAGACATCAATAAGAAACAAAATGTTATCGATGAAATCTTTTCAAATATAAAGACCATGATTATGAAAAACTTTCTGTTTCAGATTGTAAGGAAACTAACCTCCAAGATATAATTATTTATTAATATGAATATTCATGTAACATTAATATGAATATTCGTGTCACATAACAGTGGTGTTCCTCTGGTCTCAGGTTCTGCTCGGAGCTCGAGCGTTTGAGCGGAGCAGCAGAACCAGAGGCTGCTGGGCCTTCAGGCGCCAGGTGAGCTCATGTTTTATGATTATTCATTATTAATTCATAATGAATAATTATTTATGTCATTTGTAAAAACATGAAGAAAATTTAGACAAAAGCTACTTTTTGCAATAAATTGAAGTTGTAAAAGCTGTAAATAAAAATATGTGATTGCTTAAAGAATGTACTGATGATTATGACACGACATGCCTGAGAAGACACGTTCTGAGAAGGTGTGTGTGTGTGTGTGTGTGTGTGTGTGTGTGTGTGTGTTCTCCAGATGTTGTGCCAGGTGTTGACCGTGTGTGTGTGTGTGTGTGTGTGTGTGTGTGTGTGTTCTCCAGATGTTGTGCCAGGTGTTGACCTCCTGTGTGTGTGTGTGTGTGTGTGTGTGTGTGTTCTCCAGATGTTGTGCCAGGTGTTGACCTCCTGTGTGTGTGTGTGTGTGTGTGTGTGTGTGTGTGTGTTCTCCAGATGTTGTGCCAGGTGTTGACCTCCTGTGTGTGTGTGCGTGTGTGTGTGTGTGTGTGTGTGTGTGTGTGTGTGTGTGTGTGTGTTCTCCAGATGTTGTGCCAGGTGTTGACCTCCTGTGTGTGTGTGTGTGTGTGTGTGTGTGTGTTCTCCAGATGTTGTGCCAGGTGTTGACCTCCTGTGTGTGTGTGTGTGTGTGTGTGTGTGTGTGTGTGTGTGTGTTCTCCAGATGTTGTGCCAGGTGTTGACCTCCTGTGTGTGCCTGCTGGCTGCTGGCTGCTGCTGCCTGGTCAGTGCCACCGGTCTCTCTCAGGGTCCCCTCTGTCGGTACAACACCACCTCCACCTCCACCTGGGGGGTGCCGCTGCAACCCCACCCAGACCGGTGAGGCACACAAACACATGGACGTCAGGTTGGAACCCGAACACTCTGACTCTACCTTTAACTCTGATTCTACCTTTAACTCTGACTCTCTACCTTTAACTCTGATTCTACCTTTAACTCTGACTCTCTACCTTTAACTCTGACTCTCTACCTTTAACTCTGATTCTCTACCTTTAACTCTGACTCTACCTTTAACTCTGACTCTACCTTTAACTCTGACTCTCTACCTTTAACTCTGATTCTACCTTTAACTCTGACTCTCTACCTATAACTCTGACTCTACCTTTAACTCTGACTCTCTACCTTTAACTCTGACTCTACCTTTAACTCTGACTCTACCTTTAACTCTGACTCTCTACCTTCAACTCTGATTCTACCTTTAACTCTGACTCTACCTTTAACTCTGACTCTCTACCTTTAACTCTGATTCTACCTTTAACTCTGACTCTACCTTTAACTCTGACTCTCTACCTTCAACTCTGATTCTACCTTTAACTCTGATTCTACCTTTAACTCTGACTCTCTACCTTTAACTCTGACTCTCTACCTTTAACTCTGACTCTACCTTTAACTCTGACTCTCTACCTTCAACTCTGACTCTACCTTTAACTCTGACTCTCTACCTTTAACTCTGATTCTACCTTTAACTCTGACTCTACCTTTAACTCTGACTCTCTACCTTCAACTCTGATTCTACCTTTAACTCTGATTCTACCTTTAACTCTGACTCTCTACCTTTAACTCTGACTCTCTACCTTTAACTCTGATTCTACCTTTAACTCTGACTCTACCTTTAACTCTGATTCTACCTTTAACTCTGACTCTCTACCTTCAACTCTGACTCTACCTTTAACTCTGATTCTACCTTTAACTCTGACTCTACCTTTAACTCTGATTCTACCTTTAACTCTGATTCTCTACCTTCAACTCTGATTCTACCTTTAACTCTGACTCTCTACCTTTAACTCTGATTCTACCTTTAACTCTGACTCTCTACCTTTAACTCTGACTCTCTACCTTCAACTCTGACTCTACCTTTAACTCTGACTCTCTACCTTTTTTCAACTCTGACTTTACCTGTAACTCTGACTCTCTACCTATAACTCTGACTCTACCTTTAACTCTGACTCTCTACCTTCAACTCTGACTTTACCTGTAACTCTGACTCTCTACCTATAACTCTGACTCTACCTTTAACTCTGACTCTACCTTTAACTCTGATTCTACCTTTAACTCTGACTCTCTACCTTTAACTCTGACTACCTTTAACTCTGACTCTCTACCTTTAACTCTGACTCTACCTTTAACTCTGACTCTACCTTTAACTCTGACTCTACCTATAACTCTGACTCTACCTTTAACTCTGACTCTCTACCTATAACTCTGACTCTTACCTGTGCTGACTGATATCCTGACTTTGACTCTAACTGTAACCCTGACTGATATCCTGACTTTGACTCTAACTGTAACCCTGACTGATATCCTGACTTTGACTCTAACTGTAACCCTGACTGATATCCTGACTTTGACTCTTACTGTAACCCTGACTGATACCCTGACTCTGACTCTTACTGTAGCCCTGACTGATACTCTGACTCTTACTGTAACCCTGACTGATACCCTGACTCTGACTCTTACTGTAAGCCTCCCGTCTCTCTGGCCCAGTCATGCAGGCTACCTGTACAACAGGTCTCAGTAGTCTGACTCTAACTCTTACCTTTAACCCTGACTCTGACTCTTACTGTGGCCCAGTCATGCAGGCTACCTGTACAACAGGACTCTGTGGTCTGGAGTCTGTCTGGAGCCCAGAGGTGTGGTTCAGTGGAATGTAGTTCTGTTCAGTGTGATGGGGGGCGCCAGTGGGCTGCAAACGGTCCTCTGTGGAGCCAACGTCCTCAACTCACTGCTGGGACTGATCCTGGGACAGGGTCTCTGCCACAACAAGGTCTGTGTACGGTCTTATACTGTCTAATACGGTCTATAACGGTCTTATACGGTCTTATACGGTCTAATACGGTCTGTAACTATCTAATACGGCCTATAACTGTCTAATACGGCCTAATACAGTCTATAACTGTCTAATACGGTCTAATACGGTCTATAACTGTCTAATACGGTCTAATACGGCCTATAACTGTCTAATATGGCCTAATACAGTCTATAACTGTCTAATACGGTCTAATACGGTCTATAACTGTCTTATACGGTCTATAACTGTCTAATACGGTCTATAACTGTCTAATACGGCCTAATACGGTCTAATACGGTCTATAACTGTCTTATACAGTCTATAACTGTCTAATACGGTCTATAACTGTCTAATACGGTCTATAACTGTCTTATACCGTCTAATACTGTCTTATACGGTGTTATACGGTCTAATACAGTCTATAACTGTCTAATACAGTCTTATACGGTCTAATAAGGTCTATAACTGTCTTATACGGTCTAATACGGTCTATAACTGTCTAATGCGGTCTTATACGGTCTAATAAGGTCTATAACTGTCTAATACGGTCTTATACGGTCTAATAAGGTCTATAACTGTCTTATACGGTCTAATACAGTCTATAACTGTCTAATACGGTCTATAACTGTCTATAACTGTCTAATACGGTCTATAACTGTCTAATACGGTCTATAACTGTCTATAACTGTCTAATACGGTCTATAACTGTCTAATACAGTATAATAGGGTCTAATACTGTCTTATACGTTCTAATAAGGTCTATAACTGTCTAATACGGTCTATAACTATCTAATACTGTCTAATACTGTCTAATACTGTCTTATACGGTCTAATACGGTCTATAACTGTGTTATACTGTCTATTACTGTCTTATACCGTTTTATGTGGTCTAACACGGTCTAATATGGTCTATAACTGTCTTATACTGTCTATAACTGTCTAATACTGTCTTATACGGTCTAATACGGCCTAATACGGTCTATAACTGTCTTATACGGTCTAATACGGTCTATAACTGTCTTATACCGTCTTATACGATCTAATACGATCTATAAAGGTCTAATACTGTCTTATACGGTCTTATACGGTCTATAACTGTCTATAACTGTTTAATACTGTCTTATACCGTTTTATATGGTCTAATGCGGTCTATAACTGTCTAATACGGTTTTATACTGTCTAATACGGTCTAATACTGTGTAATACTGTGTGTGTGTGTGTGTGTGTGTGTGTGTGTGTGTGTGTGTGTGTGTGTGTGTGTGTGTGTTTTTACAGGTCAGTCCTGGATCTTGAACGAGGAAACCGGCTGAGAAACTCTTCATAATAAAAGTTCTAAAAGCTTTTATTTTGGCGAGACGAAACCACTGATGCACTTTATATAAACAATAACTTAAAGATAATTAATTCAAACACAACTCAACCTTGTTTCTGCACAAACAATATTTATTGTTTTATTTATAAATGACTGTTCAAGTCTTTTATTAACATTTGTATTTATTAATTATTTTATCTTTACTTATTTTTAGCTGTTTTTAAATGAAAACAATTGATTTATTGTATGTGTCTATTAATAAATATCAATTCATACATTTCTTAATTGATTCTGTAATCATTCAACTTTAAGTGATTAATCTTTGACATTTTCAACTGTTATTCCATATTTTACTTCAAATGAATTTAATAAATATCACAAATGGGCCAAAAGGACAGGTTGAAGTGTGTCAGGGTTTAGACCTTAATCCCTGAACCCTAACCCCTGACCTTTGACCCCTGACCTTTGACCCCTGACCCTGTCTTTAAACGTTTAGGTTAGTTAGTAAGTTATTGAAGTTAGTTAAGTATTGAGACTAAAGATAATGAAAAATGTAACGTAATTAAAAAACAGCAGTTCAAGGTGTCCCAACTGAACCAGGTCTCTGCAGTCCAGAACCACATGGACCCTTTTAAAGGTGTCCCAACTGAACCAGGTCTCTGCAGTCCAGAACCACATGGACCCTATTAAAGGTGTCCCAACTGAACCAGGTCTCTGCAGTCCAGAACCACATGGACCCTTTTAAAGGTGTCCCAACTGAACCAGGTCTCTGCAGTCCAGAACCACATGGACCCTTTTAAAGGTGTCCCAACTGAACCAGGTCTCTGCAGTCCAGAACCACATGGACCCTTTTAAAGGTGTCCCAACTGAACCAGGTCTCTGCAGTCCAGAACCACATGAACCCTTTTAAAGGTGTCCCAACTGAACCAGGTCTCTGCAGTCCAGAACCACATGGACCCTTTTAAAGGTGTCCCAACTGAACCAGGTCTCTGCAGTCCAGAACCACATGGACCTTTTTAAAGGTGTCCCAACTGAACCAGGTCTCTGCAGTCCAGAACCACATGGACCTTTTTAAAGGTGTCCCAACTGAACCAGGTCTCTGCAGTCCAGAACCACATGGACCTTTTTAAAGGTGTCCCAACTGAACCAGGTATCTGCAGTCCAGAACCACATGGACCTTTTTAAAGGTGTCCCAACTGAACCAGGTATCTGCAGTCCAGAACCACATGGACCTTTTTAAAGGTGTCCCAACTGAACCAGGTCTCTGCAGTCCAGAACCACATGGACCTTTTTAAAGGTGTCCCAACTGAACCAGGTCTCCGCAGTCCAGAACCACATGGACCTTTTAAAGGTGTCCCAACTGAACCAGGTCTCTGCAGTCCAGAACAACATGGACCTTTTAAAGGTGTCCCAACTGAACCAGGTCTCTGCAGTCCAGAACCACATGGACCCTTTTAAAGGTGTCCCAACTGAACCAGGTCTCTGCAGTCCAGAACCACATGGACCTTTTTAAAGGTGTCCCAACTGAACCAGGTCTCTGCAGTCCAGAACCACATGGACCTTTTAAAGGTGTCCCAACTGAATCAGGTCTCTGCAGTCCAGAACCACATGGACCTTTTTAAAGGTGTCCCAACTGAACCAGGTCTCTGCAGTCCAGAACCACATGGACCTTTTAAAGGTGTCCCAACTGAACCAGGTCTCTGCAGTCCAGAACCACATGGACCCTTTTAAAGGTGTCCCAACTGAACCAGGTCTCTGCAGTCCAGAACCACATGGACCTTTTTAAAGGTGTCCCAACTGAACCAGGTCTCTGCAGTCCAGAACCACAAGGACCGGGCAGTAAGGAGGACTGTCTACAGGTGAGATTGAGAATAAGATTATTATATTGAGATGTTATGTCAATGTGGTTATTCTGATGTTAGACTCATTTATTAGTTTATTATTATTATATTATTGTAATACTATATAATATAGTATAATTATTAGACTCATGAGTCATAGTTATTCCAGTCGGATGGTAAAGTGAATGGAGGTGAGGAACCAGCAGAGGGCGCTGCAGGTTTAAACATCCTGCTCTCTGCAGGGAACATACACACACACATCAACACACACACACATCAACACACCCACACACATCAACACACCCACACACATCAACACACACACACATCAACACACCCACACACATCAACACACACACACACATCAACACACCCACACACACACATCAACACACACACACATCAACACACACACACACACATCAACACACACACACAACATCAACACACACACACACATCAACACACACACACACATCAACACACACATCAACACACACACACAACATCAACACACACACACAAACACACACACATCAACACACACACACAACATCAACACACACATCAACACACACACACAACATCAACACACACACACACAACATCAACACACGCACACACACACACACACACACACATCAACACACACACACACAACATCAACACACGCACACACACACACACAACATCAACACACGCACACACACACACACACACACACATCAACACACACACACACAACATCAACACACGCACACACACACACACAACATCAACACACGCACACACACACACATAACATCAACACACACACACACAACATCAACACACGCACACACACACACAACATCAACACACGCACACAACATCAACACACGCACACACACACACACACAACATCAACACACGCACACACATCAACACACGCACACACACACACACACACACAACATCAACACACGCACACACACACACACACACACAACATCAACACACGCACACACACACACACACACACACAACATCAACACACGCACACACACACACACAACATCAACACACGCACGCACACACACACACACACACAACATCAACGCACACACACACACACAACATCAACACACGCACACACACACACACACACACACACACACACACAACAGCAACACGCGCACACACAACATCAACACACGCACACACACACACACACACACACACACAACAGCAACACACGCACACACAACATCAACACACACACACACACACACACACACACACACACACAACAGCAACACACGCACACACAACATCAACACACGCACACACGCACACGCACACACACACACACAACATCAACACACGCACACACACACACACACATCAACACACACAACATCAACACACGCGCACACACACACACACACAACATCAACACACGCACACACACACACATCAAGACACGCACACACACACACACAACATCAACACACGCACACACACACACACACACACACACACATCAACACACACACACACACAACATCAACGCACACACACACACACACACACACACATCAACACACACACACAACATCAACACACGCACGCACACACACACACACAAAACACACACACCCACATCAACACACACACACACACAACATCAACACACACACACACACACAACATCAACACACGCACACACATGAGTGTTCACACACGCAACACACACACACACAACACACACATCAGCACACACGCACACACATCTGAGTGCTAACACACACAACATACACACACATACACACACAACATACACACACATACACACACATGCACACACACACATCAACACACACAAGATCAAAACACACACACACACAACATCAACACACGTACGCACACACACACACAACACACACATCAGCACACAAACACACAACATCAACACACACACACACATCTGAGTGCTCACACACACACAACACACACACACAACATCAACACACGCACGCACACACACACACAACATCAACACACGCACACACACATCTGAGTGTTCACACACACAACATACACACACAACATCAACACACACACGCGCGCACACACACACACACACAACACACAACATCAACACACGCACATATACACATCTGAGTGTTCACACACACACACTAGGTATGATGACTAGTAGGGAAGGACTAGGTATGATGACTAGTAGGGAAGGACTAGGTATGATGACTAGTAGGGAAGGACTAGATATTATGACTAGTAGGGAAGGACTAGGTATTATGACTAGTAGGGAAGGACTAGGTATTATGACTAGTAGGAAAGGACTAGGTATTATGACTAGTAGGGAAGGACTAGGTATTATGACTAGTAGGGAAGGACTAGGTATTATGACTAGTAGGGAAGGACTAGGTATTATGACTAGTAGGGAAGACTAGGTATTATGACTAGTAGGGAAGGACTAGGTATTATGACTAGTAGGGAAGGACTAGGTATTATGACTAGTAGGGAAGACTAGGTATTATGACTAGTAGGGAAGACTAGGTATTATGACTAGTAGGGGAAGACTAGATATTATGACTAGTAGGGAAAGACTAGGTATTATGACTAGTTGGGAAAGACTAGATATTATGACTAGTAGGGAAAGACTAGGTATTATGACTAGTAGGGAAAGACTAGGTATTATGACTAGTAGGGAAAGACTAGGTATTATGACTAGTAGGGAAGGACTAGATATTATGACTAGTAGGGAAGGACTAGATATTATGACTAGTAGGGAAAGACTAGGTATTATGACGAGTAGGGAAGGACTAGATATTATGACTAGTAGGGAAGGACTAGATATTATGACTAGTAGGGAAGGACTAGATATTATGACTAGTAGGGAAGGACTAGATATTACGACTAGTAGGGAAGGACTAGATATTACGACTAGTAGGGAAAGACTAGGTATTACGACTAGTAGGGGAAGACTAGGTATTACGACTAGTAGCGGAAGACTAGGTATTATGACTAGTAGGGGAAGACTAGATATTATGACTAGTAGGGAAAGACTAGGTATTATGACTAGTAGGGAAGGACTAGGTATTATGACTAGTAGGGAAAGACTAGATATTATGACTAGTAGGGAAAGACTAGATATTATGACTAGTAGGGAAAGACTAGATATTATGACTAGTAGGGAAAGACTAGATATTATGACTAGTAGGGAAAGACTAGGTATTATGACTAGTAGGGAAGGACTAGGTATGATGTAGTAGGGGAAGACTAGGTATTATGATTAGTAGGGAAGGACTAGATATTATGACTAGTAGAGGAAGACTAGGTATTATGACTAGTAGGGAAGGACTAGGTATTATGACTAGTAGGGAAGGACTAGGTATTATGACTAGTAGGGAAGGACTAGATATTATGACTAGTAGGGAAAGACTAGATATTATGACTAGTAGGAAGACTAGGTATTATGACTAGTAAATGACTAGATATTATGACTAGTAGGGAATGACTAGGTATTATGACTAGTAGGGAAGGACTAGGTATTATGACTAGTAGGAAGGACTAGATATTATGACTAGTAGGGAGACTAGATATTATGACTAGTAGGTGAATGACTAGGTATTATGACTAGTAGGGAAGGACTAGGTATTTGACTCAGGTGAAGACTAGGTATTATGACTAGTAGGGGAAGACTAGGTATTATGACTAGATATTATGACTAGTAGGGAGAGACTAGATATTATGACTAGTAGGGAAAGACTAGGTATGATGACTAGTATGGTAAGACTAGATTTTGACTAGTAGGTGATGACTAGGTATTATGACTAGTAGGGGAAGACTAGGTATTATGACTAGTAGGGGAAGACTAGGTATTATGACTAGTAGGGAAAGACTAGATATTATGACTAGTAGGGAAAGACTAGGTATTATGACTAGATAGACTAGTAGGGAAGACTAGGTATTATGACTAGTAGGGGAAGACTAGGTATGATGACTAGTAGCGGAAGACTAGGTATTATGACTAGTAGGGAAGGACTAGGTATTATGATTAGTAGGGAAGGACTAGATATTATGACTAGTAGGGAAGGACTAGATATTATGACTAGTAGGGAGACTAGATATTATGACTAGTAGGGAAGGACTAGATATTATGACTAGTAGGGAAGGACTAGATATTATGACTAGTAGGGAAGGACTAGGTATTATGACTAGTAGGGAAAGACTAGGTATTATGACTAGTAGGGAAGGACTAGGTATTATGACTAGTAGGGAAGGACTAGATATTATGACTAGTAGGGAAGGACTAGGTATTATGACTAGTAGGGAAAGACTAGGTATTATGACTAGTAGGGAAGGACTAGAGATAATGACTAGTAGGGAAAGACTAGGTATTATGACTAGTAGGGGAAGACTAGGTATTATGACTCGTAGGGAAGGACTAGGTATTATGACTAGTAGGGAAGGACTAGATATTATGACTAGTAGGGAAGGACTAGGTATTATGACTAGTAGGGAAAGACTAGGTTTTATGACTAGTAGGGGAAGACTAGATATTACGACTAGTAGGGAAAGACTAGGTATTATGACTAGTAGGGAAAGACTAGGTATTATGACTAGTAGGGGAAGACTAGGTATTATGACTAGTAGCGGAAGACTAGGTATTACGACTAGTAGGGGAAGACTAGATATTACGACTAGTAGGGAAAGACTAGGTATTATGACTTGTAGGGAAGGACTAGATATTATGACTAGTAGGGAAAGACTAGGTATTATGACTAGTTGGGAAGGACTAGGTATTATGACTAGTAGGGAAAGACTAGGTATTATGACTAGTAGGGAAAGACTAGATATTATGACTAGTAGGGAAAGACTAGGTATTATGACTAGTAGGGAAGGACTAGGTATGATGACTAGTAGGGGAAGACTAGGTATTATGATTAGTAGGGAAGGACTAGATATGATGACTAGTAGAGGAAGACTGGGTATGATGACTAGTAGCGGAAGACTAGGTATTATGACTAGTAGGGGAAGACTAGGTATTATGACTAGTAGCGGAAGACTAGGTATTATGACTAGTAGGGGAAGACTAGGTATTATGACTAGTAGCGGAAGACTAGGTATTATGACTAGTAGCGGAAGACTAGGTATTATGACTAGTAGCGGGTGGATATTATGACTAGGGAAGGACAGGATGGGAGGCAGACGGCGAAATAATCAGTTTCTTTATTAAATCGCCATAAACTGGTTAGCATGACGAACGTGATTGCCCGATACGAGAAAAGATTAGATAAGGGGCGGGGCTAAGGGGCGGGGCTAAGGGGCGGGGCTAAGGGGTTGGGCAGTGGGCAGTGGGCCGCACCTAAATCAAAATGTTGTCATCCACGCTGATCTGGAATCAGCTGTGTTGACGCTGCAGAAACATGAGAACAGCTCCGTCAGCTGAAGGAGTTCACACAACACTGATGGAGTAGAAATACTCTTTAATTTAACGGAGTCTGGTGTAAAAACAACAAAAACATCTGTTTGTTTCCAACAGAAAAGGAAGCGTGAAGATAAACTTCAGTCTTTTCATGTCTTTGGTTGGAGGAACTTGGGACAGTTCAGGTGAGTTTGTTTTCAGGTCCAGTGCCTCCAGGTGGTCTGTCGGTAGGGAGGAGCAGTTTGCAGAGGGTTAACCCTCTGAGGTCAGGAGCAGACTGGGTGCACTTAGTTTCTCAGTGCAGCACCTCCCTGTCAGCTGATCCGGGGCGGGTGGGGTAGATGTGGAGCTGAGGGAGGTCGATGCCGTCGTTGTGCAGATCCTCCTGCTTCTGTAACCCATGAAGCTTCACCAGCAGCTCACAGACGAAGACCTGAAGGGAGGAGACGCACAGAGGAAGAGTCGTGAGGGCTCCCTACAGGACTGACTGGTCACTTCACAGATGAAGACTCGTGAGGGCCCCCTACAGGACTGACTGATGTAATCACAGAGGAAGAGTTGTGAGCACCCCCTACAGGACTGACTGTGGTCACTTCACAGAGGAAGAGTCGTGAGGGCCCCTACAGGACTGACTGTGGCCACTTCACAGAGGAAGAGCCGTGAGGGCCCCTATAGGACTGACTGTGGTCACCTCACAGAGGAAGAGTTGTGAGGGCCCCCTACTGGATCGACTGTTGTCACATCACAGGGGAAGAGTCGTGAGCGCCCCCTACAGGACTGACTGTGGTCACCTCACAGAGGGAGAGTCGTGAGCGCCCCCTACAGGACTGACTGTGGTCACCTCACAGAGGGAGAGTCGTGAGGGCCCCCTACAGGACCGACTGTGGTCACCTCACAGAGGGAGAGTCGTGAGCGCCCCCTACAGGACTGACTGTGGTCACCTCACAGAGGGAGAGTCGTGAGGGCCCCCTACAGGACCGACTGTGATCACATCCCAAAGTGTCATCATCATGTCTCATTCTGGGTTCTGTGCTCTGACAGAGGAATAATTTGTGTTTGTTTGAGTTATTCGCACTAGACACGGAGGAGAGGGGCATTGTTGGTGTCCTTGTGGACACCAACAACATTCCATCAAACAGCAACAATAATCGGCACCGCTCCTTTGTACATGTTGTAGAGTCCCACAAACCAAACGCCGTCCTGTCTGGGTACAGAACAGTGAATTTCACAGAGCTGTATTCATCCAGCCTGGTTTACTTCAGCAGAACTCAAAATAAGATGAAGGACTTCTGCAGCTACTAGGGATCAGAAGGGTTCAGCCTCTGGGAAACATGAATGTACTAAGAACAATCTGCCTGTTTCCCAGCAACAACCTCCGGGTCTGAAAAGGGAAGCCAATGGAGCCAACAACCAAAAACCTATACGGGGACGGACAACAACCAAAAAACAATACGGGGATGGACACGGACAACAACCATAAAACAATACGGGGACGGACACGGACAACAACCAAAAAACAATACGGGGACGGACACGGACAACAACCATAAAACAATACGGGGACGGACACGGACAACAACCATAAAACAATACGGGGACGGACACGGACAACAACCAAAAAACAATACGGGGACGGACACGGACAACAACCATAAAACAATACGGGGACAGACACTGACAACAACCAGAAAACAATACGGGGACGGACACTGACAACAACCATAAAACAATACGGGGACGGACACTGACAACAACCAAAAAACAATACGGGGACGGGTACTATTTAAAATCCTTCTCCTCACCTACAAAGCCTTAATTGGTGAGGCACCATCATATCTTAAGGATCTCATAGTACCATATTACCCCACTAGAGAGCTTTTAGTACCATATTACCCCACTAGAGAGCTCATAGTACCATATTACCCCACTAGAGAGCTTATAGTACCATATTACCCCACTAGAGAGCTGATAGTACCATATTACCCCACTAGAGAGCTTATAGTACCATATTACCCCACTAGAGAGCTCATAGTACCATATTACCCCATTATAGAGCTCATAGTACCATATTACCCCACTAGAGAGCTCATAGTACCATATTACCCCATTATAGAGCTCATAGTACCATATTACCCCACTAGAGAGCTCATAGTACCATATTACCCCACTAGAGAGCTGATAGTACCATATTACCCCACTAGAGAGCTGATAGTACCATATTACCCCACTAGAGAGCTTATAGTACCATATTACCCCACTAGAGAGCTCATAGTACCATATTACCCCATTATAGAGCTCATAGTACCATATTACCCCACTAGAGAGCTCATAGTACCATATTACCCCATTATAGAGCTCATAGTACCATATTACCCCACTAGAGAGCTCATAGTACCATATTACCCCATTAGAGAGCTCATAGTACCATATTACCCCACTAGAGAGCTCATAGTACCATATTACCCCACTAGAGAGCTCATAGTACCATATTTCCCCACTAGAGAGCTCATAGTACCATATTACCCCACTACAGAGCTCATAGTACCATATTACCCCACTAGAGAGCTCATAGTACCATATTACCCCACTAGAGGGCTCATAGTACCATATTACCCCACTAGAGAGCTCATAGTACCATATTACCCCACTAGAGAGCTCATAGTACCATATTACCCCACTAGAGAGCTCATAGTACCATATTACCCCACTAGAGGCTGCGCTCACTGAATGCGGGGCTGCTTGTGGTTCCTAGAGTCTTAAAAAGTAGGATGGGAGCCAGAGCCTTCAGTTATCAAGCTCCTCTTCTATGGAACCAGCTTCCACTTTCAGTCCGGGGGCAGACACAGTGACCACATTTAAGAGTAGACTTAAGACTTTCCTCTTTGATAGCGCTTATAGTTAGGGCTGGATCAGGTTTATAGTTAGGGCTGGCTCAGGTTTATAGTTAGGGCTGGCTCAGGTTTATAGTTAGGGCTGGCTCAGGTTTGTAGTTAGGGCTGGCTCAGGTTTATAGTTAGGGCTGGCTCAGGTTTATAGTTAGGGCTGGCTCAGGTTTATAGTTAGGGCTGGCTCAGGTTTATAGTTAGGGCTGGCTCAGGTTTATAGTTAGGGCTGGCTCAGGTTTGTAGTTAGGGCTGGCTCAGGTTTGTAGTTAGGGCTGGCTCAGGTTTGTAGTTAGGGCTGGCTCAGGTTTATAGTTAGGGCTGGCTCAGGTTTATAGTTAGGGCTGGCTTAGGTTTATAGTTAGGGCTGGCTCAGGTTTATAGTTAGGGCTGGCTCAGGTTTATAGTTAGGGCTGGCTCAGGTTTGTAGTTAGGGCTGGCTCAGGTTTATAGTTAGGGCTGGCTCAGGTTTATAGTTAGGGCTGGCTCAGGTTTGCCCTGGTCCATTCTTTCCAGCCCCTTGATATGCTGCTATAGGCCTAGACTGCTGGGGGACATCTTAGGATACACTGAGCTCCTCTATCCTCTTCTCTCTCTCCTTCTGTATGAATTCATGTTCTATAAATGCACATTACTAACTCTACTTCTTCCCCCGGAGTCTTTGTGCTTTCTCGCCTCGCAGGTTTCCACAGATCGTGGTTGCATCTGGACCCTGGTCCTGCCTCCTGGTTCCTGCCGTGGCCCTACAGATGCACATTCTTTTCTATTTTACCTTCTGTATGAATTCATGCACATTAATGCACATTACTAACTCTGCTCCATCCCCGAGGTCTTTGTGCTTTCTCGCCTCGCAGGTTTCTGTGGATCGTGGTTAAATCTGGAACCTGGTCCTGGTCCTGCTGTGGTCCTCCCCGTCACCTACTGCTATTATTACATGAATCATTTCTGTCACGTGAATTGAACGTGTTGTAACTCTGTTATGCTGTTCATTCTGTACACATGACATCTATATCTTGTGATTTTGGGCTATACAAAAATAAATTGAATTGCATTGAATTGAATTCCTGTTCATTCATTGACTTCCATTTCCTGTCTTTACAGCAGTGTTTCCCATAAACCACCTTCTCTATGGTTCTCACCTCTGTATCGTTGTTACAGGAGTGAAAGAGGTCCTGAAAAGACAGAGAGAAAGACACATGAGACACCGACAGGACAGACATCTATATATAGCTATATATCTATCGATATATATGTATATATATATATACGTGTGTGTGTGTGTGTGTGTGTGTATATATGTATATATATATATATATGTATATATATATATATATATATACATGTATATATATATATATATACATGTATATATATATATACATATATATATATATATATATATATATACATGTATATATATAATATATACATGTGTATTTATATATATATATATATACATGTATATATATATATATATATACATGTGTATATATATATATATATATCATGTATATATATATATATTGTATATATACATGTATATATTATATATATATATGTATATATATATATATATATATATATACATGTATATATATATATATATATATATATATATATACATGTATATATATATATATATATATACATGTATATATATATATATATATATATACATAATATATATATATATATACATGTATATATATATATATATACATATGTATATATATATATATATATATTATATATATATATAGATATATATATAATATATATATCTATATATATTATATATATATCTATATGTATATATATATACATATATATATTAGATATATTAGATATATATTTATATATATATATATATATATATATATATATATATATATATATATATGTATAAATGTATATATATATATATATGTATGTAATATTTACCTGTAGTCTCTGACTTCTCTCCTCATCCGTCCTTAAGTCCAGCAGCTCGTCGATGTTCACCTCCTCTGGCATCTCTTCCTCCTGAAGACACATTTACATAATTATAATAATAATTGTATAATATTGAAATAATATTAAAGGTAATGTTGTATAATGTCAAAAAACATAATGTTAAAATAATGTTTATAAAATGTCATGTAATATTAAAATAATATATTAAAATAATGATGTATTAAAATATTGTTATATAATGTCACAAATAAAGTTAAAAACATTTCTTTAATAATTTAAAATTGATTTAATATTATGTAATGTTAAAATAATATTTTTAAAATAGATATGTTAAAACATTTTGTGATAAAATGTTAAAATTCTGTTCACATAATGATAATATAGTTATATAATATTGAAAAAATATTATATAATGTTCAAAAAATATTATTAAAATAATGTTTGTATTTTATATGCTTAAAATAAAGTTAATACAGTATCACATAAAATAATAAAGTAATACTTTCGTTAAATGTTGTATAATGTTAGAATAAGGTTAAAATAATTTTCATTTTGTGTTCAAATAGTGTTTAAAATAATAACTAAATTAAGTGAAATATAGTAAACATGATGTTTAAAGAATTTCAATACATGATATAAAAATTATGCTGTAAATATTTTTAATTGTGTTAAGATAATCTCATATAATGTTCCAGTTATGATGAAATATATCTTGGTGTGTTAAAGACACATTGGAGGTAATTAGTCCGAACCAAGCTGCAAAGAAGCTTATTAATATTATGTACAACATAACATAACGTAGAATATGTAAATATGGACTTCCCATGTTGCTACCAACACATCATGGATCACTAATACAACTCTTCTCCTCTGTTGTCATGGTGATCTGACCTCTGACCTTTGACCTCTTTACTAATGTGATGATGAGTGTGTCTGACAGTCTCTCTTTTCTGTGTGTGTGTGTGTGTGTGTGTGTGTGTGTGTGTGTGTGTGTGTGTGTGTGTGTGTGTCCAGATGGGGTCTCTGACAGGAAATGAGCCAAAGGGGCAGATCTGATTATCTATTTATCACCAAACACACAGTAAATAATCTCTCCCCCGTAGACCTGTCACCAGCCTCCCTCTAATGTTCCCGTCTCACATGTCAACAAGACCTCCTGGAGGTTCAGACTCACGGAACCCACGCAGACGTTTTAGAGAGACTCCAGTCGACCGGAGAGAGAAGATTTAATATTCAATACTTTATCAGCAAGTAACTTTCCTCAGCGTACGAATGACAGAACAACACCATTTATAGACTGTCTTACCATAACCATATATAGACAGTCTTACCATAACCATTTATAGACTGTCTTACCATAACCATATATAGACTGTCTTACCATAACCATTTATAGACTGTCTTACCATAACCATATATAGACAGTCTTACCATAACCATTTATAGACTGTCTTACCATAACCATATATAGACTATCTTACCATAACCATTTATAGACTGTCTTACCATAACCATTTATAGACTGTCTTACCATAACCATTTATAGACTGTCTTACCATAACCATATATAGACTGTCTTACCATAACCATTTATAGACTGTCTTACCATAACCATTTATAGACTGTCTTACCATAACCATATATAGACAGTCTTACCATAACCATTTATAGACTGTCTTACCATAACCATATATAGACTATCTTACCATAACCATTTATAGACTGTCTTACCATAACCATTTATAGACTGTCTTACCATAACCATTTATAGACTGTCTTACCATAACCATATATAGACTGTCTTACCATAACCATTTATAGACTGTCTTACCATAACCATATATAGACTGTCTTACCATAACCATTTATAGACTGTCTTACCATAACCATATATAGACTATCTTACATAACCATTTATAGACTGTCTTACCATAACCATTTATAGACTGTCTTACCATAACCATTTATAGACTGTCTTACCATAACCATATATAGACAGTCTTACCATAACCATTTATAGACTGTCTTACCATAACCATATATAGACTGTCTTACCATAACCATATATAGACTGTCTTACCATAACCATATATAGACTGTCTTACCATAAGCATTTATAGACTGTCTTACCATAACCATATATAGACAGTCTTACCATAACCATTTATAGACTGTCTTACCATAACCATATATAGACTGTCTTACCATAACCATATATAGACTGTCTTACCATAACCATATATAGACTGTCTTACCATAAGCATTTATAGACTGTCTTACCATAACCATATATAGACTGTCTTACCATATTTTGTGTTTTATTTATAGACAGTCTTACCATAACCATTTATAGACTGTCTTACCATAACCATTTATAGACTGTCTTACCATAACCATATATAGACTGTCTTACCATAAGCATTTATAGACTGTCTTACCATAACCATATATAGACTGTCTTACCATAACCATTTATAGACTATCTTACCATAACCATTTATAGACTGTCTTACCATAACCATATATAGACTGTCTTACCATAAGCATTTGTAGACTGTCTTACCATAACCCTATATAGACAGTCTTACCATAACCATTTATAGACTATCTTACCATAACCATTTATAGACTGTCTTACCATAACCATATATAGACTGTCTTACCATAAGCATTTATAGACTGTCTTACCATAAGCATTTATAGACAGTCTTACCATAACCATTTATAGACAGTCTTACCATAACCATTTATAGACTGTCTTACCATAAGCATTTATAGACTGTCTTACCATAACCATATATAGACTGTCTTACCATAAGCATTTATAGACTGTCTTACCATAACCATATATAGACTGTCTTACCATAACCATATATAGACTATCTTACCATAACCATTTATAGACTGTCTTACCATAACCATATATAGACTGTCTTACCATAAGCATTTGTAGACTGTCTTACCATAACCCTATATAGACAGTCTTACCATAACCATTTATAGACTGTCTTACCATAACCATTTATAGACTGTCTTACCATAACCATATATAGACTGTCTTACCATAACCATTTATAGACAGTCTTACCATAACCATTTATAGACTGTCTTACCATAACCATATATAGACTGTCTTACCATAAGCATTTATAGACTGTCTTACCATAACCATATATAGACTGTCTTACCATAACCATATATAGACTGTCTTACCATAACCATATATAGACTGTCTTACCATAAACATTTATAGACTGTCTTACCATAAGCATTTATAGACTGTCTTACCATAAGCATTTATAGACAGTCTTACCATAACCATATATAGACTGTCTTACCATAAACATTTATAGACAGTCTTACTATAACCATTCATCAGTGAGGACTGAGGTGGGTCAGGGTTATGGAGGACTGTGGCGGATTAGGGTTATGGAGGACTGTGGCGGATTAGGGTTATGGAGGACTGTGGCGGATCAGGGTCAGGGTTATGGAGGACTGTGGCGGATCAGGGTTATGGAGGACTGTGGCGGATTAGGGTTATGGAGGACTGTGGCGGATTAGGGTTATGGAGGACTGTGGCGGATTAGGGTTATGGAGGACTGTGGCGGATTAGGGTTATGGAGGACTGTGGCGGATCAGGGTCAGGGTTATGGAGGACTGTGGCGGATCAGGGTCAGGGTTATGGAGGACTGTGGCGGATCAGGGTCAGGCTTATGGAGGACTGTGGCGGATCAGGGTCAGGGTTATGGAGGACTGTGGCGGATCAGGGTCAGGGTTATGGAGGACTGTGGCGGATCAGGGTCAGGGTTATGGAGGACTGTGGCGGATCAGGGTTAGGGTTATGGAGGACTGTGGTGGATCACGGTCAGGGTTATGGAGGACTGTGGCGGATCAGGGTTAGGGTTATGGAGGACTGTGGTGGATCAGGGTCAGGGTTATGGAGGCAGTAGTACTTGTAGTAGTGTTTGCAGTCGTCCTGCAGGACTCACCCGGCCTCTGTACAGCTGGTCCAGTCCACAGTCGATCCAGGTCTCCACGTCCAGCCTCCGCTGCAGCTCCTTGCGGTTGTACTTCACGGTGACCCGGTGAGCCGCATCACGCCCTCCGGCCCGGCTCGGTGACTGATTACTACACATCTTATTCAACCGCCGCCCCACCCGGTTAGCCGCCATCAGGACCGATCAGACCTGAACCAGACAGTCCGCCACCCAAACAAATCCCCAGAACTGGATCAAATATTCAGATGGGAAAATATTCACCTTATTTAAAAAAAGAAAGAGAAAAATTTAAAGTATCAAGAAATCTGGAAGAATTGCAGTAAGAAATACTACTACTAGGTACTACTACTACTACTACTACTACTACTACTACTACTACTACTACTACTACTAATAATAATAATAATAATAATAATAATAATAATAATAATAACAATAATAATAATAATAATATCAATAATAACAATAACTATAATAATAATTTAAATAATTAAATCCCCATCGTGTTGTCTTGTGTAAAAGGTTGAGATGATAACAAATGGATGAATCCCGGAGAAGCTTTGAAGAGAGGAAAGAGCCGGTGGACCGTCGAGGTGCGCGTGAGAGCAACGGACACGGAGCAGGGCGGCTCCACGCTGCCGGTGCGCGGTGCTGCCTTCAGGGGCTGCGGGGATTCTGATCACCGGACAGAGAGCAGAGCGTTTCCTCCTGTAATTCACCTTGGTTAAGGTGTGTGTGTGTGTGTGTGTGTGTGTGTGTGTGTGTGTGTGTGTGTGTGTGCGCGTGTGTGTGTGTGTGCGCGTGTGTGTGTGCGTGTGTGTGTGTGTGTGCGTGCGGGCGTGTGTGCGTGTGTGTGTGTGTGCATGTGCGTGTGTGTGCGTGTGTGTGTGTGTGTGTGTGTGTGTGCATGTGTGTGTGTGTGCGTGTGTGAATGTGTGTTTTATAGTTTCTTCCTTTACTCCTCTTCCTTGCTTCCTCGTTTCCTCGTTTCCTTGCTTCTTCGTTTCCTTGCTTCCTTGTTTCCTGCTTCCTTGTTTCCTTGTTTCCTTGCTTCTTTGTTTCCTTGCTTCCTAGTTTCCTTTTTTCCTTGCTTCCTTGCTTCCTTTGCTCCCACGGCCACCTGCATAAAAAATAATAATAGTTTATGGTTTTTAAATATTACTATATAACGTAATAAGACCTTTTGTTGTTTGTTTCTCAATCTTTTCATAATTGATGAATAATTATAATCGCCATAAAACCATAAAACACTGGAATCACTATTTTCAAAGCTAGTTTTTTATTATATTATTCTAATGATATTGTTTCTCTCGGAAACCACCAGGAGATTATTTAATATTATATTGTGCAATAAAGGGGAAAAAAAAGGTTTATTTGATGCTCACATATCCGAGGGGACCCAGAAGGCAGCATGACAGGATCCTGCTGGGTCCTAGTGCACCTCCGGTTCATGGGCTAGACAGAGAATAAAGGAGCAGTCAAGAGGATCGCAGACAAACTTCTTTTCCCTCGGCAAGAGACAGGAGGAGGCAGGAGGAGGCAGGAGGCAGGATGGAGGAGGAGGCAGGAGGAGGCAGGAGGAGGCAGGAGGCAGGATGGAGGAGGAGGCAGGAGGAGGCAGGAGGCAGGATGGAGGAGGAGGCAGGAGGAGGCAGGAGGAGGAGGCAGGAGGAGGGAGGAGGAGGCAGGAGGCAGGAGGCAGGAGGCAGGAGGGAGGAGGGAGGAGGAAGGTGGAGGCAGGAGCAGGGAGGAAGAGACAGGAAGAGGGAGGAGGAGGCAGGAGGCAGGAGGAGGCAGGAGGAGGAAGGTGGAGGCAGGAGCAGGGAGGAAGAGGCAGGAAGAGGGAGGAGGAGGCAGGAGGCAGGAGGAGGCAGGAGGCAGGAGGGAGGAGGGAGGAGGGAGGAGGAGGCAGGAGGCAGGAGGAGGAAGGTGGAGGCAGGAGGCAGCAGGAGGCAGGAGGAGGAAGGAGGAGGCAGGAGGAGGCAGGAGGCAGGAGGAAGCAGGAGGAGGAAGGTGGAGGCAGGAGGCAGCAGGAGGCAGGAGGAAGCAGGAGGAGGCAGGAGGAGGGAGGAGGAGGCAGGAGGAGGCAGGAGGAGGGAGGAGGAGGCAGGAGGAGGCAGGAGGAGGAAGGAGGAGGCAGGAGGAGGGAGGAGGAGGCAGCAGGAGGAGGCAGGAGGAGGCAGGAGGAGGAGGCAGGAGGAGGCAGGAGGCGGCAGGAGGCAGGAGGAGGAGGCAGGAGGCAGGAGGAGGCAGGAGGAGGGAGGAGGAGGCAGGAGGAGGGAGGAGGAGGAGGCAGGAGGCAGGAGGAGGGAGGAGGCAGGAGGAGGCAGGAGGCAGGAGGAGGCAGGAGGAGGCAGGAGGCAGCAGGTGTCTAAGCCAGGCCCAGTGATGTCATCAAATGAAGTGAATGAGTGAGCTGTTGCTGTGCCCCTGATAATAATCCTGCAATTAATATATAATCTGCATTTAAGGCAAAGTAGTCCTGAAGGTTCATCATAGAGAAGTAGTGAAGTGTATTCATGGTTGTAAAAAGTTAAGTACGACTGTGTGCATAACATCAATATAGTTCTGAAGAGTTATTCTGGTTCCTAGTCCACTAACAGAACCTTAAATCAGTTATTCTAGTTCCTAGTCCACTAACAGACCCTTAGAGCTTAAATCAGTTATTCTAGTTCCTAGTCCACTAACAGACCCTTCAATCAGTTATTCTAGTTCCTAGTCCACTAACAGATCCTTAAATCAGTTATTCTAGTTCCTAGTCCACTAACAGACCCTTAGAGCTTAAATCAGTTATTCTAGTTCCTAGTCCACTAACAGACCCTTAGAGTTTAAATCAGTTATTCTAGTTCCTAGTCCACTAACAGATCCTTAAATCAGTTATTCTAGTTCCTAGTCCACTAACAGACCCTTAGAGCTTAAATCAGTTATTCTAGTTCCTAGTCCACTAACAGACCCTTAGAGCTTAAATCAGTTATTCTAGTTCCTAGTCCACTAACAGACCCTTAAATCAGTTATTCTAGTTCCTAGTCCACTAACAGACCCTTAGAGCTTAAATCAGTTATTCTAGTTCCTAGTCCACTAACAGACCCTTAGAGCTTAAATCAGTTATTCTAGTTCCTAGTCCACTAACAGACCCTTAGAGCTTAAATCAGTTATTCTAGTTCCTAGTCCACTAACAGACCCTTAAATCAGTTATTCTAGTTCCTAGTCCACTAACAGACCCTTAGAGCTTAAATCAGTTATTCTAGTTCCTAGTCCACTAACAGACCCTTAGAGCTTAAATCAGTTATTCTAGTTCTAGTCCACTAACAGACCCTTAGAGCTTAAATCGATTATAGATCCTAGTCCACTAACAGACCAAGAGCTTAGATCAGTTATTCTAGTTCCTAGTCCACTAACAGACCTTAGAGCTTAATCAATTATTCTAGTTCCTAGTCACTAACAGACCCTTAGACTTAAATCAGTTATTCTAGTTCCTAGTCCACTAACAGACCCTTAGAGCTTAGATCAGTTATTCTAGTACCTAGTCACTAACAGACCCTTCAATCAGTTATTCTAGTTCCTAGTCCACTAACGAATCCTTAAATCAGTTATTCTAGTTCCTAGTCCACTAACAGACCCTTAGAGCTTAAATCAGTTATTCTAGTTCCTAGTCCACTAACAGACCCTTAGAGCTTAAATCAGTTATTCTAGTTCCTAGTCCACTAACAGACCCTTAAATCAGTTATTCTAGTTCCTAGTCCACTAACAGACCCTTAGAGCTTAAATCAGTTATTCTAGTTCCTAGTCCACTAACAGACCCTTAGAGCTTAAATCAGTTATTCTAGTTCCTAGTCCACTAACAGACCCTTAGAGCTTAAATCAGTGATTATAGATCCTAGTCCACTAACAGACCCTTAGAGAGCTTAGATCAGTTATTCTAGTTCCTAGTCCACTAACAGACCCTTAGAGCTTAAATCAGTTATTCTAGTTCCTAGTCCACTAACAGACCCTTAGAGCTTAAATCAGTTATTCTAGTTCCTAGTCCACTAACAGACCCTTAGAGTTTAAATCAGTTATTCTAGTTCCTAGTCCACTAACAGACCCTTAGAGCTTAAATCAGTTATTCTAGTTCCTAGTCCACTAACAGACCCTTAGAGCTTAAATCAGTTATTCTAGTTCCTAGTCCACTAACAGACCCTTAGAGCTTAAATCAGTTATTCTAGTTCCTAGTCCACTAACAGACCCTTAAATCAGTTATTCTAGTTCCTAGTCCACTAACAGACCCTTAGAGCTTAAATCAGTTATTCTAGTTCCTAGTCCACTAACAGACCCTTAGAGCTTAAATCAGTTATTCTAGTTCCTAGTCCACTAACAGACCCTTAGAGCTTAAATCAGTGATTATAGATCCTAGTCCACTAACAGACCCTTAGAGAGCTTAGATCAGTTATTCTAGTTCCTAGTCCACTAACAGACCCTTAGAGCTTAAATCAGTTATTCTAGTTCCTAGTCCACTAACAGACCCTTAGAGCTTAAATCAGTTATTCTAGTTCCTAGTCCACTAACAGACCCTTAGAGCTTAGATCAGTTATTCTAGTTCCTAGTCCACTAACAGACCCTTCAATCAGTTATTCTAGTTCCTAGTCCACTAACAGATCCTTAAATCAGTTATTCTAGTTCCTAGTCCACTAACAGACCCTTAGAGCTTAAATCAGTTATTCTAGTTCCTAGTCCACTAACAGACCCTTAGAGCTTAAATCAGTTATTCTAGTTCCTAGTCCACTAACAGACCCTTAGAGCTTAAATCAGTTATTCTAGTTCCTAGTCCACTAACAGACCCTTAGAGCTTAAATCAGTTATTCTAGTTCCTAGTCCACTAACAGACCCTTAGAGCTTAAATCAGTTATTCTAGTTCCTAGTCCACTAACAGACCCTTAGAGCTTAAATCAGTTATTCTAGTTCCTAGTCCACTAACAGACCCTTCAATCAGTTATTCTAGTTCCTAGTCCACTAACAGATCCTTAAATCAGTTATTCTAGTTCCTAGTCCACTAACAGACCCTTAGAGCTTAAATCAGTTATTCTAGTTCCTAGTCCACTAACAGACCCTTAGAGCTTAAATCAGTTATTCTAGTTCCTAGTCCACTAACAGACCCTTAGAGCTTAAATCAGTTATTCTAGTTCCTAGTCCACTAACAGACCCTTAGAGCTTAAATCAGTTATTCTAGTTCCTAGTCCACTAACAGACCCTTAGAGCTTAAATCAGTTATTCTAGTTCCTAGTCCACTAACAGACCCTTAGAGCTTAAATCAGTTATTATAGTTCCTAGTCCACTAACAGACCCTTAGAGAGCTTAGATCAGTTATTCTAGTTCCTAGTCCACTAACAGACCCTTCAATCAGTTATTCTAGTTCCTAGTCCACTAACAGACCCTTAGAGCTTAAGTCAGTTATTCTAGTTCCTAGTCCACTAACAGACCCTTCAGTCATTTATTCTAGTTCCTAGTCCACTAACAGACGCTTAGACCATAAATCAGTTATTCTAGTTCCTAGTCCACCAACAGAACCTTAAATCAGTTATTCTAGTTCCTAGTCCACTAACAGACCCTTAAATCAGTTATTCTAGTTCCTAGTCCACTAACAGACCCTTAAATCAGTTATTATAGTTCCTAGTCCACTAACAGACCCTTAAATCAGTTATTCTAGTTCCTAGTCCACTAACAGACCCTTAAATCAGTTATTATAGTTCCTAGTCCACTAACAGACCCTTAAATCAGTTATTATAGTTCCTAGTCCACTAACAGACCCTTAAATCAGTTATTATAGTTCCTAGTCCACTAACAGACCCTTAAATCAGTTATTCTAGTTCCTAGTCCACTAACAGACCCTTAAATCAGTTATTATAGTTCCTAGTCCACTAACAGACCCTTAAATCAGTTATTATAGTTCCTAGTCCACTAACAGACCCTTAGATCAGAAGGGACGTCAGGCGAGTTTCCTCGACCACCAGCTTGAACAGATCTCCAAACATCTCGGAGATCCGGACCATTTGAACGGAGAGCTAGTTAATTCGATAGTCCTGTGGGAGGGGCTTATCTCTCGGGTTTAACTATATATATATATACGTATATATATATGTATATCTATACACACGTATATACGTGTGTATATATATACATACATATATACGTATGTATATATATATCAATGTTTTTATTTCCGAGGATGTGGTGATGAAAAAGCATCTCAGACGAATGTTTTTCATTAAAGACCAATCATGAATAAAAATGGTTCGTAACTTCATCATGCTACTACTCTCATTATATGAATCATTATGTCATATGCATTGAATGTGTTGTAACTTCATCATCATGTTACTACTCTCATTATATGAATCATTATGTCATATGCATTGAATGTGTTGTAACTTCATCATGCTACTACTCTCATTATATGAATCATTATGTCATATGCATTGAATGTGTTGTAACTTCATCATGCTACTACTCTCATTATGTGAATCATTATGTCATATGCATTGAATGTGTTGTAACTTCATCATGCTACTACTCTCATTATATGAATCATTATGTCATATGCATTGAATGTGTTGTAACTTCATCATGCTACTACTCTCATTATATGAATCATTATGTCATATGCATTGAATATGTTGTAACTTCATCATCATGCCACTACTCTCATTATATGAATCATTGTCATATGCATTGAATGTGTTGTAACTTCATCATGCTACTACTCTCATTATATGAATAATTATGTCATATACATTGAATGTATTGTAACTTCATCATGCTGCTACTCTCATTATATGAATCATGTCATATGCATTGAATGTGTTGTAACTTCATCATGCTACTACTCTCATTATATGAATCATGTCATATCCATTGAATGTATTGGTTCTTCATCATGCTACTACTCTCATTATATGAATCATGTCATATGCATTGAATGTGTTGTAACTTCATCATGCTACTACTCTCATGATATGAATCATTATGTCATATGCATTGAATGTGTTGTAACTTCATCATCCTACTACTCTCATTACATGAATCATTTCTGTCATATCCATTGAATGTGTTATAACTTCATCATCCTACTACTCTCATTACATGAATCATTTCTGTCATATCCATTGAATGTGTTGTAACTCTGTTATGCTGTTCATTCTGTACACATGACATCTATTGTACTTCTATTGTACTTCTGTCCATCCTGGGAGAGGGATCCTCCTCTGTGTCTCTCCTGAAGGTTTCTTCCCTTTTCCTCCCTGTTAAAGGTTTTTTTTGGGGGGAGTTGTTCCTGAACCCATGAGAGGTCCTGGGACAGAGGATGTCGTATGTGTACACATTGTAAAGCCCTCTGAGGAGAATTTGGCATTTGTGATTTTGGGCTATACAAGATGAATTTAATTGAATTGAATTAACCAAATTGCATTGCATATTTTTCATATTATTTTAGTCAAAACAATATTATTAAATATCATATTGTAATAAAATAGATTGAGCTGGATCAAAATACACGTTTCTTATTGCAATACGAAGAGCCTTACATTTAATTATTATAAATAAATTGTATTATATATATTAATTAACTTGAATTATTATTAAAAATAAATTAAAAGATATTATTCTGAATAATATAATTCTTATATATATTATATAAATGTAATTCGTATCATAAATTAACTGTATTATTCTGAATAATTATAATTAAATGATGGATCTTCTAGAAAACATTGGACTGAATGTTGTAAACCCGAGACGGGTGATGACGTAGGCCGGTGGGCGTGGCTACAGTGACCTCACCTGTCTCAGGTAAATTTATCTGCGACAACAAAAAAACACCAAACGAGGAAGTGCGTGCGGAGCCGAACCTTCATCTCTAAGACTTTAGAACCGGTTCAAGTCGAGATCCGGATCCGAGAAGATGGACCGGGTGAGTCTGCTAGCGTTCTGCCTCCTGGTGGGTACCTGGTGCGGTCCGGGTCTGGCCCTTGTCTGTGACTGGGACCAGTCCGTTGATGCGCAACAGGGTCTGGCCGTCGTCAACGCCTCCATGATGATTAGCCTGAACAGGATCTCCGAGGTTCCGGACCCGGAGAGCTGCCGGGCTAAATGCTGTGCCAGACCGGACTGCGACCTGGCCCTGGTCCGGTTCCCGGCGGACGGACTGCCGCAGTGCCTGCTGGTCACCTGTCTGGACGGGGACCGGGACGTGTGCGTCCTCGGGCCCTCGGCACAGTCCAGGGTCTACCGCAAGAAGGGCCCGAGGGAGGCCGGCGGTCCGCCGCAGGAAGGCGGGGAGAGGCGGCGCCTCGTCCCGCTGATGTTTCCAGTGGACCCGGAGACCAACGAGACCAAGACCCGTAAGAGACCATCATCTTTATCTATATAATTATGATTATTATATATATGTTCAACAACAATGATTATCAATTATTGTTGATCTTATTATGTTCAACAATAATGATTATGATCTTATTATGTTCAACAATAATATTATAAATTATTATGATCTTATGTTCAACAATAATATTAATTATTATTGATCTTACTTACTCATTTAACTTCTTAAAAGGTGTAAAATGTTTTCTCAGGTAAACGTGAAGAGGATAATAAGAGATATAGATTAATTATCGATTATTGCGATCAAACTATAAAGTGTGTGTGCACATACTTTATTAACTAAAAAAAATCACTTCAAGTGAAAACAAATTGAAAATGTTTCTTAATTGAAAAATTAATTAAACTTTTATTCATAAATTATCATCATAACTTTATTAATTTTCTTTGATGCTAAAATAAAATGTGAGTGACAGCAGCATGTCGTCTCTGAGGACGATGTGGACCAACTGGTCCCTGAGAGAAGACCTGGTCCCTGAGGACCACCTGGTCCCTGTGAGAAGACGTGGTCTCTGAGGACCACCTGGTCCCTGAGAGAAGACCTGGTCCCTGAGGACCACCTGGTCCCTGAGAGAAGACGTAGTCTCTGAGGACCACCTGGTCTCTGAGGACAGACGTGGTCTCTGAGGACAGATGTGGACCCTGAGGACCACCTGGTCCCTGAGGACCACCTGGTCTCTGAGGACAGACGTGGTCCCTGAGGACAGATGTGGTCTCTGAGGACCACCTGGTCTCTGAGGACAGACGTGGTCTCTGAGGACCACCTGGTCTCTGAGGACAGACCTGGTCTCTGAGGACCACCTGGTCTCTGAGGATAGACCTGGTCTCTGAGGACAGACGTGGTTTCTGAGGACCACCTGGTCTCTGAGGATAGACCTGGTCTCTGAGGACAGACGTGGTCTCTGAGGACCACCTGGTCTCTGAGGATAGACCTGGTCTCTGAGGACAGACGTGGTCTCTGAGGACCACCTGGTCTCTGAGGATAGACATGGTCTCTGAGGACAGACGTGGTCTCTGAGGACCAACTGGTCTCTGAGGATAGACATGGTCTCTGAGGACAGACGTGGTCTCTGAGGACCAACTGGTCTCTGAGGTTGATCGATAAGTAAATTGATATCTTCGTTGTTCGTGATGCTAAAGAGAACTAAAGTCCACATTAACTTCCTCAGTTGTTTATTTAAAGCTCAGTACATGTGATGACTCTAATGATGACATCATCACACTCACCTGTCAGGTGACGCTGAGTCATCGGTTACCTGTTCAGGGTTTCAGGTCCGACCGGTCGCTCCACTTCCTGGAAGCTTTGTTTCCTCATGAACTCATTTATATGTTGTAGGATCATTTATTGGAGCTTTACTTTGAAAGGTCGCTATAAAACAGAATTAATTCAGTTCCCATGACCGGAAATGAGAGATTTCAGATGTTCTGAACCTTCATAACCTTTTCATACATCATCACAAGGACATTTTGAATTGTTCCTTAATGTTGGCGGTCTCACTGCCTGTGACTTGAGGTTCTGTTAGTCCACGCTCTGGGTTCTACAGGGAGCTAACACAGAGGAGCTAAGAGAAGCTAACGCAGAGAAGCTAACACAGGAGTAATATGATCTCTTCTCTTAGTTGTTGTTAGAACACGAGCTGCAGCATTCTGGATCAACTGGAGAGATTTAAGAGACTTATTAGAGCAGCCTGATAATAAGGAGTTACAGTAGTCTAGTCTAGAAGTAACGTGTGTGTGTGTGTGTGTGTGTGTGTGTGTGTGTGTGTGTGTGTGTGTGCGTGTGCGCTGACCGGTTCTGCCAACTCTGATCCTGAAGACAAACACATGAACACACCTTTACTGACGACTCTTTTCACATTCCTCATCCGTCCATCTTTCTGCCGCCTTCCTCTGAATTGTCTCTCCAAAAAGAACAGTCCTGGTCCCACCACCAGGACTGTACCACCTCCCCTACCAGTGGGTCTGGGTGTGGCTGAAAGAGAAGGCAGAGGAGAGAGCAGCAGGGGTAGATGTGTTGTCTGGTGTGATCCAGGTCTCAGTGAGAGCAAGGAAGTCAAACGATTGCTGGATAGAAATGAAGTCTGTCTCGTGGGTAGCTGATAGTTCCAGAGGCCCCTGTAACAAGGTGTTGGGTATGTGTGGACCGGGTGGGATGGATCACAGAGGCCCCTGTAACAAGGTGTTGGGTATGTGTGGACCGGGTGGGATGGATCACAGAGGCCCCTGTAACAAGGTGTTGGGTATGTGTGGACCGGGTGGGATGGATCACAGAGGCCCCTGTGACAAGGTGTTGGGTATGTGTGGACCGGGTGGGATGGATCACAGAGGCCCCTGTGACAAGGTGTTGGGTATGTGTGGACCGGTGATGGATCACAGAGGCCCTGTGACAAGGTGTTGGGTATGTGTGGACCGGGTGGGATGGATCACAGAGGCCCGGTGGGATGGATCACAGAGGAGAGATTGCGGTAAAGGTGTGAAAGAATGCAGGGCCTATAGTATCTACGAGTAGATATATGCACGGGTATGGAAAGTAAACACATATTCACAGAGCAGTGATATACTCAGCCACCCTGAAGACTCCAACCAGAGACTCCTTTGTCTTTATCCTCAGAGTCTTGACCCCAACCAAAGCCCCCTTTGTCTTTATCCTCAGAGTCTTGACCCCAACCAAAGCCCCCTTTGTCTTTATCCTCAGAGTCTTGACCCCAACCAAAGCCCCCTTTGTCTTTATCCTCAGAGTCTTGACCCCAACCAAAGCCCCCTTTGTCTTTATCCTCAGAGTCTTGACCCCAACCAAAGCCCCCTTTGTCTTTATCCTCAGAGTCTTGACTTGGAGGATAAAGATGGTTGGCTATAGCAGTTGTTGTGGCTGGATTTCTCCCGTTTATTGTGTATTCTGCTCGATGATGGCTAACTTCCTTAAAACCTGATTCTGTATAAACTTCATAACTATTTCCTATCTGACTGCTAGTGAGGCGCCACAGGAACTCACTTACGGGACCTCAGTACTTAGTGACCACAGAATACCAGAGAGATTGGATCAAAGTTCAATTCACGTAGATTTATTTGCAATGCACAGATTACAAATAACTCGAGTTGCTGCCCGGAAGTACAACTCACGAACATTCAGATTGACATAGTTTTTATAATGACACATTCTGATTCAGGTTCAGCCCCTGGTCCCACCCCTTAGCCCCGCCCCTTAACCCCACCCCTTAGCCCCACCCCTAAACCCCACCCCTTAACCCCGCCCCCTGCGGCCATTTTTACCTCGTATCAGGTGACCTAATGTCTCACGCACGCCATTTTACCCTGTTGACGCCGTCTCAATACCGAAACTGATTATGTGACATAATATTCCCCTGCTACTAGCCATAATATTCCTGCTACTAGTCATAATATTCCCTGCTACTAGCCATAATATTCCTGCTACTAGTCATAATATTCCCTGCTACTAGCCATAATATTCCTGCTACTAGTCATAATATTCCTGCTACTAGTCATAATATTCCTGCTACTAGTCATAATATTCCCTGCTACTAGTCATAATATTCCCTGCTACTAGTCATAATATTCCCTGCTACTAGTCATAATATTCCCTGCTACTAGTCATAATATTCCCTGCTACTAGTCATAATATTCCTGCTACTAGTCATAATATTCCTGCTACTAGTCATAATATTCCTGCACGTCATAATATTCCTGCTACTAGTCATAATATTCCTGCTACTAGTCATAATATTCCCTGCTACTAGTCATAATATTCCTGCTACTAGTCATAATATTCCCTGCTACTAGTCATAATATTCCTGCTACTAGTCATAATATTCCTGCTACTAGTCATAATATTCCTGCTACTAGTCATAATATTCCCTGCTACTAGTCATAATATTCCCCTGCTACTAGTCATAATATTCCTGCTACTAGTCATAATATTCCCTGCTACTAGCCGTAATATTCCTGCTACTAGTCATAATATTCCTGCCACCAGGATCTGTTCTTATGTCCTGGTCCCACCACCAGCATCTGTTCTCGTATCATAACTGTAGTACTGGTATGGTAGTACTAACTGAGTAGTACTGGTAGTACTAACTGAGTAGTACCGGTAGTAATAACTGTAGTTGTAGTACCGGTAGTAATAACTGTAGTACCGGTAGTAATAACTGTAGTATTGTTAGTAATAACTGTAGTATTGTTAGTAATAACTGTAGTATTCTTAGTAATAACTGTAGTATTGTTAGTAATAACTGTAGTATTCTTAGTAATAACTGTAGTACTGGTAGTAATAGTAGTAATAACTAAACCTTTATGATTCTCTTGTCCAGAAGCGTCTCAGGATGATGAACCTGCTGCTACAGAGTTGATCCCTCAGGAGACAGGTAGTGTGTGTGTGTGTGTGTGTGTGTGTGTGTGTGTGTGTGTGTGTGTGTGTGTGTGTGCGCGAATATCATTGTGTTGTGTGTATCATTGTGTTGTGTGTGTATCATTGTGTTGTGTGTGTATCATTGTGTTGTGTGTATCATTGTGTTGTGTGTGTATCGTTGTGTGTGTATCATTGTGTTGTGTGTATCATTGTGTTGTGTGTGTATCGTTGTGTGTGTATCATTGTGTTGTGTGTATCATTGTGTTGTGTGTGTATCATTGTGTTGTGTGTATATCATTGTGTTGTGTGTGTATCATTGTGTTGTGTGTATATCATTGTGTTGTGTGTGTATCATTGTGTTGTGTGTATATCATTGTGTTGTGTGTGTATCATTGTGTTGTGTGTATATCATTGTGTTGTGTGTATCGTTGTGTTGTGTGTATCATTGTGTTGTGTGTATCATTGTGTTGTGTGTATCGTTGTGTGTATCATTGTGTTGTGTGTATCATTGTGTTGTGTGTATCGTTGTGTGTATCATTGTGTTGTGTGTATCATTGTGTTGTGTGTATCATTGTGTTGTGTGTGTATCATTGTGTTGTGTGTATCATTGTGTTGTGTGTGTGTCATTGTGTTGTGTGTGTGTATATCATTGTGTTGTGTGTGTATATCATTGTGTTGTGTGTATCATTGTGTGTGTGTATCATTGTGTGTGTGTATCATTGTGTGTGTGTATCATTGTGTTGTGTGTATCATTGTGTGTGTGTATCATTGTGTTGTGTGTATCATTGTGTTGTGTGTATCATTGTGTGTGTGTATCATTGTGTGTGTGTATCATTGTGTTGTGTGTATCATTGTGTTGTGTGTATCATTGTGTGTGTGTATCATTGTGTGTGTGTATCATTGTGTTGTGTGTATCATTGTGTGTGTGTATCATTGTGTTGTGTGTATCATTGTGTTGTGTGTATCATTGTGTGTGTGTATCATTGTGTGTGTGTATCATTGTGTTGTGTGTATCATTGTGTGTGTGTGACTCAGTAACTTCTTCTCTCTACAGAAATGTCAGCTGCTGTCTTCTCTGGTATGTTCCAACTCTTCTCACATTACATTTCATTTACAATGAGTACATCCATCACACACTGATGACACACACACACTGATGACACACACACACTGATGACACACACACACACTGATGACACACACACACACTGATGACACACACACACACTGATGACACACACACACTGATGACACACACACACTGATGACACACACACACTGCTGATGACACACACATACTGATGACACACACACAC
The DNA here is from genome assembly GCA_016806645.1 of Ophiodon elongatus. NCBI lineage: Eukaryota > Metazoa > Chordata > Actinopteri > Perciformes > Hexagrammidae > Ophiodon > Ophiodon elongatus. The sequence goes on along the minus strand of JACSYO010000622.1, from coordinate 22,937 downwards.
TGCTGATGACACACACACACTGATGACACACACACACACTGATGACACACACACACTGATGCCATGAAGGTCCCATGAAGGTGCCATGAAGGTGCCATGAAGGTCCCATGAAGGTGCCATGAAGGTCCCATGAAGGTGCCATGAAGGTCCCATGAAGGTGCCATGAAGGTCCCATGAAGGTGCCATGAAGGTCCCATGAAGGTGCCATGAAGGTCCCATGAAGGTGCCATGAAGGTCCCATGAAGGTCCCATGAAGGTGCCATGAAGGTCCCATGAAGGTCCCATGAAGGTCCCATGAAGGTGCCATGAAGGTCCCATGAAGGTGCCATGAAGGTCCCATGAAGGTCCCATGAAGGTGCCATGAAGGTCCCATGAAGGTCCATGAAGGTCCCATGAAGGTGCCATGAAGGTCCCATGAAGGTGCCATGAAGGTCCCATGAAGGTCCCATGAAGGTGCCATGAAGGTCCCATGAAGGTCCATGAAGGTCCCATGAAGGTCCATGAAGGTCCTGAGGTGCCATGGGTTGGGTGTGGGTTGGGTTGGGTCCATGAAGGTCCCATGAAGGTCCATGAAGGTCCATGAAGGTCCCATGAAGGTCCCATGAAGGTGCCATGAAGGTGCCATGAAGGTCCCATGAAGGTCCTCCTGCCCATCAGGACTATCTAACACCGTAGAACAGCTACGGAGACATCTGGAGTTAAGTGTCAAGGACACATCAACATGGACTAGTGGAGCCGGGGATCAAACCGCCGACCCTCTGATTGAGGGACCCTGCTTTACCACTGAGTCACAGTCACAGTTTCACTTCACCGTTATGAATGTGAATATTTTTATGTCCATCATTGAGTTTCAGTCCCAGTGAAGCTAATCAGGATTAACATCTTCTCCTCATGGACTCCTCAGTGAAGCAGAGACCCCCCCTCCCCGATCCAGTCTACGAAACATAGTTTAATAAACATAAATAGATTTATGGAAACTGGTGTGTCAGTGAAAGATAAACAGCTATAGAAATGAAACATGAAAAAGTAAACATGACATGGTTTGTCCTATCAGAGCAGTGTGGGGCGGAGCCTCAGGTGGGCTCCTGCAGGGCCACGTTCCAGCGCTGGTACTACAACACTGAGACAGGTGGCTGTCAATCATTCGTCTACGGAGGCTGCAGGGGAAACAAGAACAACTACATCAGCAAGGAGAGCTGCATGGCAACATGTACAGGTGAGCAACTCACCTCTCTGTACCTGTACAGGTGAGCAACTCACCTCTCTGTACCTGTACAGGTGAGCAACTCACCTCTCTGTACCTGTACAGGTGAGCAACTCACCTCTCTGTACATGTACAGGTGAGCAACTCACCTCTCTGTACATGTACAGGTGAGCAACTCACCTCTCTGTACCTGTACAGGTGAGCAACTCACCTCTCTGTACCTGTACAGGTGAGCAACTCACCTCTCTGTACCTGTACAGGTGAGCAACTCGCCTCTCTGTACATGTACAGGTGAGCAACTCGCCTCTCTGTACATGTACAGGTGAGCAACTCGCCTCTCTGTACCTGTACAGGTGAGCAACTCGCCTCTCTGTACCTGTACAGGTGAGCAACTCGCCTCTCTGTACCTGTACAGGTGAGCAACTCGCCTCTCTGTACATGTACAGGTGAGCAACTCGCCTCTCTGTACCTGTACAGGTGAGCAACTCGCCTCTCTGTACATGTACAGGTGAGCTACTCACCTGTGTGTACATGTACAGGTTATTAACTCACCTGTGTGTACATGTACAGGTTATTAACTCACCTGTGTGTACATGTACAGGTTATTAACTCACCTGTCTGTACATTTACAGGTTATTAACTCACCTGTCTGTACATGTACAGGTTATTAACTCACCTGTCTGTACATGTACAGGTTATTAACTCACCTGTCTGTACATGTACAGGTTATTAACTCACCTGTCTGTACATGTACAGGTTATTAACTCACCTGTCTGTTTACCATAATGTAGTTAAAGTCTAGTTTGCTGTACACAATAAATGAAATTGAATAAAAGTTGTCTCTTCTCCTGCAGTCAGAGTTCTTTCCTCCTCCAAGAAAGTCTCCGCTGATGATGAAGTTTCAACAGAATACAAAGGTACAACATTATATATAGATATATGTTATATATCTATATATAATGAATCTCTACATATTTATTATCTGTAAACTAATAGATCATCACCTGTTCAGGAGTAGAACATGTACTCTGTTCTCCTGATGGTAAATTAGATGACTATAACTATATTCAGTAAATGATTGGTGTCTGTCTGAAGATGTCTGCATGGTGACCTCTGACCCCGGACCCTGCCGGGCGGCCTTCCTCATGTTCTACTACAACCCCAACACTTTCACCTGTCAGTCATTCATTTATGGAGGTTGTCATGGAAACCAGAACCGCTACAGCACCATGGATGAGTGTGTGAGCCGCTGCAGACCAGACGGTAAAGACTCATGAGTAACGTCAATCTGAATGCATATCTATATGTATTCATATGCTACTGTGTGTGTATAGATAATGTGTTCTCCTTCCAGGTTCCTTTGCACATCGTGGAAAGGTTCGTGAACGTTGGACTGCAGGTCAGTTTTTACTCATAATAATAATAATAATAATACCCGTTTATCTTGTATAATAATAATAATAATAATAATAATAATAATAATATTTTAATAATAATTTAATGCTACCTTTTCGTCGCCCCTCGTGTTGATGACTGAAACAATCTTCTTGTCTCTTGCAGCCATCTTCCTCTTTGTCACGCTGGCAGCCATCTCCGCTCTGCTGCTCGTCACGCTGGTCGTCATCACGCTGAGACGCCACAGCCGGGCCCGTCGGCCATCTTCCATCAGGTAACGATGGATGATGTTATGATGGATGATGTTATGATGGATGATGTTATGATGGATGATGGATGATGTTATGATGGATGATGTTATGATGGATGATGGATGATGTTATGATGGATGATGTTATGATGGATGATGAATGATGGATGATGTTATGATGGATGATGTTATGATGGATGATGGATGATGTTATGATGGATGATGTTATGATGGATGATGTTATGATGGATGATGTTATGATGGATGATGGCTGTTATGATGGATGATGTTATGATGGATGATGTTATGATGGATGATGGATGATATGATGGATGATGTTATGATGGATGTTATGATGGATGATGGATGATGTTATGATGGATGATGTTATGATGTTATGATGGATGATGTAATGGATGATGTTATGATGATGTAATGGATGATGTAATGATGGATGTAATGATGGATGATGATGTTATGATGGATGGATGTAATGGATGATGTTTTGATGGATGTAATGGATGATGTTATGATGGATGATGTAATGATGGATGTAATGATGGATGTAATGATGGATGATGTTATGATGGATGATGTAATGTTGGATGTAATGATGGATGATGTAATGATGGATGATGTTATGATGGATGTAGTGATGGATGATGTTATGATGGATGATGTTATGATGTAATGATGGATGTAATGATGGATGCTGTTATGATGGATGCTGTGATGATGGATGCTGTTATGATGGATGCTGTGATGATGGATGTGATGATGTAATGATGGATGATGTTATGATGGATGATGTAATGATGGATGATGTAATGATGGATGATGTTATGATGGATGCTGTTATGATGGATGATGTTATGATGGATGATGTTTTGATGGATGTGATGATGGATGCTGTTATGATGGATGATGTTGTGATGGATGATGTAATGATGGATGGATGACGTTATGATTGATGTAATGATGGATGATGTAATGATGGATGGATGACGTTATGATGAATTATGTAATGATGGATGGATGACGTTATGATTGATGTTATGATGTAATGATGGATGGATGACGTTATGATGGATGATGTAATGATGGATGTTATGATGGATGATGTAATGATGGATGATGTTATGATGGATGATGTAATCATGGATGTAATAATGATGAATGTAATGATGGATGATGTTATGATGTAATGATGGATGTAATGATGGATGATGTAATGATGGATGTAATGATGGATGATGTTATGATGGATGTAATGATGGATGATGTTAGGATGGATGGATGATGTTAGGATGGATGTAATGATGGATGATGTTAGGATGTAATGATGGATGATGTTATGATGGATGATGTTAGGATGGATGGATGTAATGATGGATGTAATGATGGATGGATGTTATGATGGATTGATGTTATGATGGATGTAATGATGGATGGATGTAATGATGGATGTAATGATGGATGGATGTTATGATGGATTGATGTTATGATGGATGTAATGATGGATGGATGTAATGATGGATGGATGTTATGATGGATTGATGTTATGATGGATGTAATGATGGATGGATGTGGTGATGGATTGATGTTATGATGGATGTAATGATGGATGGATGTTATGATGGATTGATGTTTTGATGGATGTAATGATGGATGGATGTGGTGATGGATGTTATGATGGATGTTATGATGGATGTAATGATGGATGGATGGATGTGGTGATGGATGTTATGATGGATTGATGTTATGATGGATGTAATGATGGATGGATGGATGTGGTGATGGATGTTATGACTGACTGACTGATGTTTGTCTCTTCCTGCAGTGATAAGGAGGAGCTGCTTCCAGATCCAGATGAGTCCTCTCTGGAGTCTCCGGTCCCCGAGACCCCCAAATCGGACAAGGCCTGAGAAGAGGGTCCGGTGCCCACTGGGGGTGGTCCGGTGCCCACTGGGGGGGGTCCGGTGCCCACTAGGGGGGTCCGGTGCCCACTGGGGGGGGTCCGGTGCCCACTAGGGGGGTCCGGTGCCCACTGGGGGGCCGGAACAGGCTCTGGTTTGATCTTAAAGCTTCTGTAATCTGGATGATTTAATTATACTTTCAGATTCGGATCAGAACTCTTTGTCTTGTTTTTCAGCTTTACTTCTGAAGTGTGACATTAATAATTAAATAAGTTAGGAAACAAACATGAAATGATGATTTAAATTACATTAATCTTTCATGTGACATAGTTCATGAAGGAAACCCTAATGTCTGCCTTCTTTTAATTATCCTAAATTACTTGTGTTTTTTGTACTAAATCATTAATATGAAGTTTCACTCTGATTCTGGTGACTTTTTATATTTTATGGGTTAAACAATTAAATATGAAATCAAAAGTATGTTTTTATTATTACAGATGAGTTTATCGTATTGGGTAACAAGATAACCGGAGTACTGTTACATACAAATATTAGTTTCATATCAAAAGTAAACGCACCCATCTATTATTTTACTATTAAAATCAATTTAAAGAAATCTTTAATGATAATTATGATAGTTAATTATCCTTATTGGTTAATCGTAAATCAGTTTGTTCACTTATTTTTCTTTGGAGAAATCCATTGTTTTGATATCAACAAAATTATCTTCATCCATAAACCAGCAGCAGTTTTCATAATAATAATAATAGTTTACCTGTTACAGCATAATAAACCATTGTGATTCATCAAAGATTCAATAAGATAATAATAATAATGTATTTGAAGTTAACTCTGTACTTAACTGTCTCAATAAAACTGTTTTAACGTTCATGTTTACATATTCATATTTACATATTCATGTTTACATATTCATATTTACATATTCAAATTAACATTTATATTCATATTTACATATTCATATTAACATTTACATTCATATTAACGTTCATATTTACCTTCATATTTATATATTCATATTTACATATATTGAATATATATTCATATTTACATATTCACGTTCATATTTACATATTCATATTAACATTCATATTTACATATGCATATTTACATTAATATTTATTCATATTTACATGTTCATATTTACGTTCATATTTACATTAATATTTACATTCATTGATCATACAGTTAGTGGCTATGGAGGCTACATGTGGTAATTATTTTTATATATTCTGTTCAAGATCCTGAACATTATTATTATTATTGTTAGGTTGTAATAAAATAAAATGACTTACACTTGTAAATAAGGAATGTCTATGTATAAATTACGATACTGAAAAAGGATAATTAATAAGGAATAGTGAGCCTTATGGGAGGAGTATGCGTGACATAGAAGAAAGCCACATTGAGTTTCTTACTTAGACTTTAGCAGGTCTGCATGGAATGAGCTAGAGAGAGGGGGATGGATACTGGAGTCTCCTACAGGAACAAAGAGCAATAAAACAACTCCACTAGAGGGGGCTGTGGAGCTGAACGCTACGTCAGGGGGGAGAGATGACATCAAGAGCCATAAAGCCTGGAGGAGGCGATGCACCGACGTGACCAATCCGAATGCTGATTCTAGCCATGTGAAACTTTAGCCGAACCATATGTTGTAAAACTGAGCCAATGAGAGGCGACGATGCACATTTTCATTGGACGATATGATTCAATTCAATTCAATTCAATTTATTTTTGTATAGCCCAAAATCACAAATTACAAATTTGCCTCAGAGGGCTTTACAATCTGTACACACTGACATCCTCTGTCCCAGAACCTCTCATCGACTCAGGAAAAACTCCCCAAAAAAACCCTATCAACAGAAGAGAAAAATGGAAGAAACCTTCAGGAGAGCAGCAGAGGAGGATCCCTCTCCCAGGATGGACAGAGTACGAAAATAGATGTCATGTGATCAGAATGAACAGCATAACAGAGTTACAACACGTTGAATTCACATAAAATAGAAAAGAATGTGCGTCAGCAGTTCCACGGAAGGAACCAGGACCAGGACCAGGGTCCAGATGCAACCACGATTCGTGGAAACCTGCGAGGCGAGAAAGCACAAAGACTCCGAGGGAAGAAGTAGAGTTAGTAATGTGCATTTATAGAACATGAATTCATACAGAAGGAGAGAGAGAAAAGGAGAGAGGAGCTCAGTGTATCCTAAGTTGTCCCCCAGCAGTCTAGGCCTATAGCAGCATATCAAGGGGCTGGAAAGAATGGACCAGGGCAAACCTGAGCCAGCCCTAACTATAAACCTGAGCCAGCCCTAACTATAGACCTGAGCCAGCCCTAACTATAAACCTGAACCAGCCCTAACTATAAACCTGAGCCAGCCCTAACTATAAGAGTTATCAAAGAGGAAAGTCTTAAGTCTACTCTTAAATGTGGTCACTGTGTCTGCCCCCCGGACTGAAAGTGGAAGCTGGTTCCACAGAAGAGGAGCTTGATAACTGAAGGCTCTGGCTCCCATCCTACTTTTTAAGACTCTAGGAACCACAAGCAGCCCCGCATTCAGTGAGCACAGCTCTCTAGTGGGGAAATATGGTACTATGAGCTCTCTAGTGGGGTAATATGGTACTATGAGCTCTCTAGTGGGGTAATATGGTACTATTAGCTCTCCAGTGGGGTAATATGGTACTATGAGCTCTCTAGTGGGGTAATATGGTACTATGAGCTCTCTAGTGGGGTAATATGGTGCTATGAGCTCTGTAGTGGGGTAATATGGTACTATGAGCTCTTGTGGGGTTTGGTTTTAGCTCTCCAGTGGGGTAATATGGTACTATTAGCTCTCCAGTGGGGTAATATGGTACTATGAGCTCTCCAGTGGGGTAATATGGTACTATGAGCTCTCTAAGATATGATGATGCCTCACCAATTAAGGCTTTGTAAGTGAGGAGAAGGATTTTAAATTCGACTCTGGATTTTACAGGGAGCCAGTGAAGAGAAGCTAATACAGGAGTAATATGATCTCTTCTCTTAGTTTTTGTTAGTACACGAGCTGCAGCATTCTGGATCAACTGGAGAGATTTAAGAGACTTATTAGATTATTTAAATGTTACGTAGGTGAAAAAATGCAGTCCTTGAGATTTGTTTTACGTGAGAGTTAAAGGACAAGTCCTGATCAAAGACAACTCCGAGATTCTTTATGGTGGTGCTGGATGCCAGGGCAATGCCATCTAGAGAAACCACATCATTAGATAGTTGATTCCGGAGGTGTTCTGGGCCAGTAAAATAACTTCAGTTTTGTCTGAGTTTAACATCAGGAAGTTGCAGGTCATCCATGTTTTTATATCTTTGAGACATGCTTGAAGTTTAGCAAGCTGGTTGCTTTCGTCTGGCTTGATCGATAGATATAATTGAGTATCATCAGCATAACAATGAAAGTCTATGGAGTGTCTTCTGATAATATTGCCCAAAGGAAGCATATATAAGGTGAATAAGATTGGTCCAAGCACAGAACCTTGTGGAACTCCATGACTGACGTTGGTGGTCATCGAGGATTCATTGTTTACATATACAAACTGAGATCGATCTGATAAATAGGATTTAAACCAGCTTAGTGCGGTGCCTTTAATGCCAATCAAATGTTCTAATCTCTGTAATAGGATGTGATGGTCAATGGTGTCGAATGCAGCACTAAGGTCCAATAAGACCAGAACAGAGACAAGTCCTTTATCTGATGCAATTAGAAGGTCATTAGTAATGTCCACCAGTGCTGTCTCTGTGCTGTGGTGTTTTCTAAATCCTGACTGTAAATCCTCAAATAAACTATTGTTCTGGAGAAAGTCACATAACTGATTTGCAACTACTTTCTCAAGGATCTTAGAGAGGAAGGGAAGGTTAGAGATCGGTCTATAGTTAGCCAACACCTCTGGATCAAGAGTGGGCTTCTTGAGAAGAGGCTTGATCACAGCTACTTTAAAAGACTGTGGTACATGGCCTGTTAGTAAAGACAGATTAATAATATCTAGTAGAGGTACTAACTAAAGGTAATACTATGAAGGACTGTGGTACATGGCCTGTTAGTAAAGACAGATTGATAATATCCAGCAGACAGGTGCCAATCAAAGGTAAAACTTCTTTAAGCAGCCTCGTCGGGACGGGGTCCAAGAGACAGGTAGAAGATTTAGAAGAGGAAATTGTTGAAGACAATTTTTTAAAGTCGATGAGAGAGAAGCCGTCCGAACATATATCAGGTTTATAGCTGCCTCCAAGGATAGATCGGTACTGGTTGAGGGCAAGAGATTATTAATCTTATCTCTAATAGTTAGAATCTTATCATTGAAGAAGCTCATGAAGTCATTACTACTGAGGTCTATAGGAATACACGGCTCAACAGAGCTACTACTACTACTACTACTACTACTACTACTACTACTACTACTACTACTACTAGTCATTACTACTGAGGTCTATAGGAATACTCTCTGTCAGCCTGGCTACAGTGCTGAAGAGAAATCTGGGGTTGTTCTTATTTGTCTCTATTATTGATGAGTAATAGGCTGCTCTGGCATTACGGAGGGCCTTCTTATATGTTTTCAGACTATCTCGCCAAACTAACCCAGATTCTTCTAAATTGGTGGAACGCCATATCCTTTCAAGCTTTTGCAAAGTGTTTGTTTTATTTTGCGGGTTTCAGGGTTATACCATGGAGCGAACCTCCTGCTTTATTATCTTCTTTTTTAGAGGAGCTATAGAGTCTAGTGTCAGTCTCAGTGAGCCTGTAGCACTATCGACTAGATGATCAATCTGGGACGGACTAAAGTTAGTACAGGAGTCCTCTGTTATATTGAGGACAGACTAAAGTTAGTACAGGAGTCCTCTGTTATATTGAGGACAGACTAAAGTTAGTACAGGAGTCCTCTGTTATATTGAGGACAGACTAAAGTTAGTACAGGAGTCCTCCATTATATTGAGACATGGTATTGAATTAAATACAGATGGAATCGCTTCTTTAAATTTAGCTACAGCTGTCAGATAGACATCTGGTGTAGAAACCTTTGCCTAACGGTGTACACTCTGGTAGTATAAACTCTAAAGTTATTAGGTAACGGTCTGATAAAAGACGGTTCTGTGGAAAAACTATTAGATGTTCTATTTTAATGCCATAAGCCAGAACAAGGTGGAGGGTGTGGTTAAAACAGTGAGTGGGTTTCTGTACACTCTGACAGAAGCTGATTGAATCTAGTAATGAGATAAACGCAGTACTAAGGCTATCATTATCAACATCCACATGAATATTAAAGTCACCTACAATAATAACTTTATCTGTTTTAAGAACTAAACTTGATAAAAACTCTGAAAAATCAGATATAAATTCAGAATACGGACCTGGGGCCCAGTACACTATGACAAATAGAATTGGCTGTTTTGTTTTCCAGGTTGGATGTGACAGACTAAGAACAAGGCTTTCAAATGAGTTGTAGTTTAATTTAGGTTTAGGGTTCATTAATAGGCCCGAGTCAAAGATAGCTGCTACTCCACCTCCTCGGCCGGTGCCTCGAGGAATGTGAGTATTAATGTGACTTGGAGGAGTTGATTCATTTAGGCTGACATATTCTTCATGACACAGCCAGGTTTCAGTAAGACAGAATAGATCAATGTGATTGTCAGATATTAAATCATTTACTAAAACAGCTTTAGATGACAAAGATCTGATATTTAAGAGTCCACATTTAATTCTCCTATTTTGTTGCACTGTTGCGTTGGTGGTGTTAACTTTTATGAGATTATTTTGTACAACTCCTCTTCTGGTTACTTTAGATTTAATTAATTTAAGTGGCCATGGGGCAGACACAGTCCCTATATAGTTTTGGGTGGGTAACTGCTCTAATGGAAGTGCAGAGAAGGGTGTAAGACTACAACTCTGCTTCTACTTCCTGGTCTGAACTCTGGGTTGTCATGGATTAGGTCCCCAAACAAAGTTGGTCAGATTTGCAGAAATGAGATCCGCTCCATCCAACGTGGGATGAATGCCGTCTCTCCTAATCAGATCAGGTTTTCCCCAGAAAGTCTCCCAATTATCAACGAAGCCCACATTGTTTGCTGGACACCACCTCGACAACCAGCGGTTGAATGATGACATGCGGCTATACATCTCATCATTCACCAAATTTGGGAGAGGGCCAGAGAAAACTACGGAGTCCGACATTGTTTTGGCGTATGAACACACCGATGCCACATTAACTTTAGTGACCTCCGAGTGTCGGATTCGGGAGTCATTACCGCCGACGTGTATTACAATCTTACTGTATTTACGTTTATCCTTAGCCAGCAGTTTTAAATAGGACTCAACGTCGCCCGCTCTGGCCCCCGGAATGCATGTGACTGTGACCCCTGGCTTCGCTATCTTCACGTTTCTGACTATGGAGCTACCTATAACCAGAGTCGGTTCCTCAGCGGGTGTCTCGCCGAGTGGGGAGAACCGGTTAGAAACGTGAAGAGGTTGGTGGTGCACCGTGTGCTTCTGCGTTGACTTCTGCTTCCTTCGGACAGTTACCCAGCCTCCTGGCTGCTCGGGGCTGCCGGGGAACAGCTAGCTGGAGCTACGGCTGGTTGGCCCGTACCGACTATGGGGGTGGGCAGGCTAACTACTGTGGCTAACTACTGTAGCTAACTACTGTAGCTAACTACTGTGGCTAACTACTGTAGCTAACTACTGTAGCTAACTACTGTGGCTAACTACTGTAGCTAACTACTGTGGCTAACGACTGTAGCTAACTACTGTGGCTAACTACTGTAGCTAACTACTGTGGCTAACTACTGTGGCTAACGACTGTAGCTAACTACTGTGGCTAAGTACTGTAGCTAACTACTGTGGCTAACTACTGTGGCTAACGACTGTAGCTAACTACTGTGGCTAACTAATGTAGCTAACTACTATGGCTAACTACTGTGGCTAACGACTGTAGCTAACTACTGTGGCTAACTACTGTAGCTAACTACTGTGGCTAACTACTGTGGCTAACTACTGTAGCTAACTACTGTGGCTAACTACTGTAGCTAACTACTGTGGCTAACTACTGTAGCTAACTACTGTGGCTAACTACTGTGGCTAACTACTGTGGCTAACTACTGTGGCTAACTACTGTGGCTAACTACTGTAGCTAACTACTGTAGCTAACTACTGTGGCTAACTACTGTAGCTAACTACTGTGGCTAACTACTGTGGCTAACGACTGAGCTTCCATGGTGCGGAGCCGTGCCTCTAACTCACTGAGCCTCGCCTCCACCCTACAAACAAAGTACACGTATTACATGTACCGTTATCATTAAGGGAGGCAGAGGACTGGCTGAGCATGTGACACACTGAGCAAGGGGGAGAAGGAGAGGGAGAGAGGGAAGCCATCGCTAGCTGCTGAGCTAGAGTACAAAGTAAGCTATCGGACAACAGACACGCTGGCAACCGGAAGTGAGGCAATACGCTGACCGTAGTACGTCAGAGATCACATGTACTGGTCAGTTCAGGCTCTCTTAGGTCACCAGCACAGACAGTAACTCTCACAGGCTGCTTTTACGGGCAACTGTTGAGGGCCTGTGGCCTGCCATTGGCTTATGATCCCTCAGCTGAGGATTATGCACTATATTGTCAACTTTTATTAAATTGATTTTTATTGTAACCAACTGAATCCAGAAATTCTCTTCCAAGTCTGCCCAAAGATGTTGAATACTATAACATTATCATAATATATATTCAACATTCAAGTTGTGAAATACGATGAGATTTGACGATAAAGGAAAATATGTTTCTCAATATCATGGACGGATCCTTCAGTGGTTGAATTTCATTTTTCATCCTTCAGTAGACTTGAGTTCAATTTCCAAAAGCCTTTTTCATAACTACTAGTATTCATAACCTCCAGATGTGTGGTCTCTAGTCTGTTGAAGGACCAGAACATAACTAGTATTCATAACCTCCAGATGTGTGGTCTCTAGTCTGTTAAAGGACCAGAACATAACTAGTATTCATAACCTCCAGATGTGTGGTCTCTAGTCTGTTAAAGGACCAGAACATAACTAGTATTCATAACCTCCAGATGTGTGGTCTCTGGTCTAGTGATGGACAGCTGCTCTAGTTTCTAGGTAACCGGCCTCGTTGTCCACGTAGACTTCAGATAGATATTAATGATGTCATACATTGTGAAACAGCTTTTCTCAGCTTGAGGGAAGTTTTACAAGTATAAAACTTCCATGGATAAAAATTTCGTAGTCATAATTGACCTTGTTTGAGGTTGGAGGTGTTTTACTGAGCATGCAGTACCGTGAGCGGCCACTGAGCATGCAGTACCATGAGCGGCCACTGAGCCTCCAGTACCGTGAGCGGCCACTGAGCCTGCAGTACCGTGAGCGGCCACTGAGCCTGCAGTACCGTGAGCGGCCACTGAGCCTGCAGTACCGTGAGCGGCCACTGAGCCTGCAGTACCGTGAGCGGCCACTGGGAATGAAAACGAGGCTCACCATAGACATCCATGCAATGACCAAAGGGAAAGCCCACAATTCCTTGTGGCAGCAACATTTAAAGCAACGCACTAAATATTATCCGCTGTGTAAATGTAGAATACGATCAATTCTACATTATGGATAAAGTAAATATTAATAATAAAGTATACAATATGGACTTTGGTTGCTGTGATACGGAATATCCGCGGGTATAAAGACAGTAAAGTCCACAGTATAAATAAATATAAGAACACAACATAATAATAATAAAACAATAGAGTAACACAATAAGAACACAACATAATAATAATAGAACAATAGAGTAACAATAAGAACACAACATAATAATAATAAAACAATAGAGTAACAATAAGAACACTACATAATAATAATAAAACAATAGAGTAACACAATAAGAACACAACATAATAATAATAAAACAATAGAGTAACACAATAAGAACACAACATAATAATAATAAAACAATAGAGTAACACAATAAGAACACAACATAATAATAATAAAACAATAGAGTAACACAATAAGAACACAACATAATAATAACACAATAGAGTAACACAATAAGAACACAACATAATAATAAAACAATAGAGTAACAATAAGAACACAACATAATAATAAAACAATAGAGTAACAATAAGAACACAACATAATATTAATAAAACAATAGAGTAACACAATAAGAACACATAATAATAATAATAAAACAATAGAGTAACACAATAAGAACACAACATAATAATAATAAAACAATAGAGTAACACAATAAGAACACAACATAATAATAATAAAACAATAGAGTAACACAATAAGAACACAACATAATAATAATAAAACAATAGAGTAACACAATAAGAACACAACATAATAATAATAACACAATAGAGTAACACAATAAGAACACAACATAATAATAAAACAATAGAGTAACAATAAGAACACAACATAATATATAAAACAATAGAGTAACACAATAAGAACACAACATAATAATAATAAAACAATAGAGTAACACAATAAGAACACAACATAATAATAATAAAACAATAGAGTAACACAATAAGAACACAACATAATAATAATAACACAATAGAGTAACACAATAAGAACACAACATAATAATAAAACAATAGAGTAACAATAAGAACACAACATAATAATAAAACAATAGAGTAACAATAAGAACACAACATAATAAAACAATAGAGTAACAATAAGAACACAACATAATAATAAAACAATAGAGTAACAATAAGAACACAACATAATAATAAAACAATAGAGTAACAATAAGAACACAACATAATAAAACAATAGAGTAACAATAAGAACACAACATAATAATAAAACAATAGAGTAACAATAAGAACACAACATAATAATAAAACAATAGAGTAACAATAAGAACACAACATAATAAAACAATAGAGTAACAATAAGAACACAACATAATAATAAAACAATAGAGTAACAATAAGAACACAACATAATAAAACAATAGAGTAACAATAAGAACACAACATAATAATAAAACAATAGAGTAACAATAAGAACACAACATAATAATAAAACAATAGAGTAACAATAAGAACACAACATAATAAAACAATAGAGTAACAATAAGAACACAACATAATAATAAAACAATAGAGTAACAATAAGAACACAACATAATAATAATAAAACAATAGAGTAACACAATAAGAACACATAATAATAATATTTGGTTGTTTGGTGACATAATAATAATAAAACAATAGAGTAACACAATAAGAACACATAATAATAATATGGTCCCGCCCCTCCTACGCTGTGATTGGACGGCAGGTCCACGAGGTCTCGGAAAGGTCTTTGTGGTCCCGCTCGTATTTAAATATGACGTCATATTCGTGCGACCATCCCGGAAGTGAAGGAGCCAACATGGCGCTGAGGTGGAGGCAGCTGAAGGAGCTGATGTCGGTTAAGAAAAGAAAACCCGGAGAACCGTGAGGTTACCCTAGAAGAAGAAAGGAGCTAGCAGTTAGACCGTAGAAGACGAACCCTAGCGGAGTTACTCCGTAGAAGAAGAACCCTAACGCAGTTAGACCGTAGAAGAAGAACCCTAGCGGAGTTACTCCGTAGAAGAAGAACCCTAACGCAGTTAGACCGTAG
>JACSYO010000622.1:0-2500 GCA_016806645.1 Ophiodon elongatus | reverse complement strand
AGTTAATGAGAAACACTGCATCATGCTAGCTCAGTCTAGATAGTTAATGAGAAACACTGCATCATGCTAGCTCAGTCTAGATAGTTAATGAGAAACACTGCATCATGCTAGCTCAGTCTAGATAGTTAATGAGAAACACTGCATCATGCTAGCTCAGTCTAGATAGTTAATGAGAAACTGCATCATGCTAGCTCAGTCTAGATAGTTAATGAGAAACTGCATCATGCTAGCTCAGTCTAGATAGTTAATGAGAAACTGCATCATGCTAGCTCAGTCGAGATAGTAAAGCTCTATTTGAATATTTCTGCATACTGGGGTCCTTTTTTAAACGGCCTTGAGTTACATAAACTGGGTTTGATGTAAAGCTGAGACTCTTTTGGATCCAATTAACTCAACTTTCATGTGTGATACGTCGCGGTATAAAAGGACCTTTAGGATCGTCTGTCCATGAAACGGGACATTCAGAGGACGCAAGGCTTTACTCGGTTTATTGACAATAAGGGGCTTTCTGAGCACTTCATACAACATATACAATATACCAAATGACACCATTACTACTTTTCTGATGTTCCTCGGGGTCTTGGTGTCTTAACGTGGTATTTTGGAAGTATTTTTTTATCATTTCTATCAATTCTCTGGTCACATATTGTTACATTTTAGCACCCAATCTGTGTTGAACATGGAATCAACCCAAAGATTTCTGCTAAAACGTGTGAGACAAAATGTAGCATGAGGATGGCCCTCAGATACCTCAATCACAATGTTCTTAGCCTTCAACGCGCTGACTAGAACAACTTGACACACTGAGCTGCATCTCAGAGGAATCTCCAGCTTTCAGATGAGTAACTTCTATGTGGCCTCGACTGTTGACCTGCTGTCTCCACTAAGGTCCCTCTGTCCCCCTGAAAAGACAAAAGTTGTCCATGGTGAGGAGGCTAAAGATGATAAGACGAGAAGCTCTCTCTAAAATGTGACATATTTGTCACATTTGACATTATCAGGCCTTGTTTTATCAACTTTAGAGCTCAATCATATTCAGTCTCAGTTCCTGAAGTGTGTCAGATGTTCAGTTGGTCAAACACAACGAGACATTTGAAGACGTCATGTTGACATTTCTGAAATGATTTAGTTTTTATGTTTCTGCAGTAAGAAAATCTCCCCGCCTCCTCCTGGTGGTCTGCTGGACTCCTTCTCCACCATATTTAGGTATGTAGCTGTTAGATCTTCGGTCCAGGTCTCTGGGGTCTGGACTGTCCGTGTTGTGATTGACCACCTGTCTATCTACCTGTCTGTCTGCAGCGTGTCTGAGTGTGTCCAGCCTGGACTCGCCCCCCTACTCTCCAGGTGAAGGACTGTGTGTGTTCACCTGTTCACACTGTCAGCTCTTTGATTGACAGCTGGCTGACTCAGCTGAAGCCTTCGTCTGGTTTGTTTTGAGCGAAGAGAAGAGTGTTGCGGTTGGTTGGCCGTCGAGGGGGGGTGCTGTCGGGGGAAAGAGTCTTTGCGGGGTCGTCGGGAGTGGGGGAGTTCTGCGGTTAAGGCCGCCGTGGGGAAAGAGTGTTGCGGTTGGTTGGCCGTCGAGGGAGTCTTGCTGTCGCGCGGGGAAAGAGTCTTGCGGTTGATTGGCCATCAGGGGGAGTCTTGCTGTCGGGGGGGTAAAGAGAGTCTTGCGGTTGGTTGGCCGTCGGGGAGGGGGGGGAGAGTCTTTGGTTGGTTGGCGTCGGGGAAAGGTGTGCGGTTGGTTGACCGTCGGGGGAGAGTGTTGCGTTGGTTGGTCGGGGAGTCTTGCGTTGGTTGGCCGTCGGGAAGAGTCTTGAGTGTTGGTTGGTCGGTGGGGAAGAGTGCTTGCTATTGGTTGGGTCGGGGGGAGTCTTGCGTTGGTTGATGTCGGGGGGAGAGTCTTGTGTTGGTTGGTCGTCGGGGAGAGTCTTGGGGTTGGTTGATGTCGGGGAAAGATCTTGCGTTGTTGGCCGTCGGGGGAGAGTCTTGCGGTTGGTTGGGTGCTTGGGTTGGGTCGTTGGGAGAGTCTTGTGTTGGTTGGCAGATGGGGAGGCGTTGGTTGGCCGCTGGGGGAGAGTCCTTGGTTGGTTGGGCTCGTCGGGGGAGAGTCTTGCGGTTGGTTGGGCCGTCGGGGAGAGCTTGCTGCGGTTGGTTGGCCGTCGGGGAGAGAGTCTTGGGGTTGGTGGCCGTCGGGGTGAGTCTTGGTTGGTTGGGTCGTCGGGGAGAGTCTTGCGTTGGTTGGTCAGTCGGGGGAGGCGGTTGGTTGGCCGTCGGGGGAGTAGCTTGCGTGTTGGTTGGCCGTCGGGGGGGAGAGTCTTGCGGTTGGTTGGCCGTCGGGGGGAGAGTCTTGCGGTTGATCGTTGTGCTGTCAGTGTGAACACACGGTGAAGATTGTGGTGATGTGATTATTTTTGCAATAATCTCAATACTAAATCAATAATCAGTTATATTGTTGATCTGTCTTCAGTTATCTAAAGTTCAGATCTTTTTTAATAAATAG